>JADBJO010008029.1:65000-102523 GCA_016801955.1 Conus betulinus
CTAGTAAATCAATCAGTCAACAAATGATCGAAAACCCAGTCAGAAAGGGGGGCTCCGGGTACTCCTAGTAAATCAATCAGTCAACAAATGATCGAAAACCCAGTCAGAAAGGGGGCTCCGTGTACTCCTAGTAAAATCAATCAGTCAACAAATGATCGAAAAACCCAGTCAGAAAGGGGGCTCCGGGTACTCCTAGTAAATCAATCAGTCAACAAATGATCGAAAAACCCAGTCAGAAAGGGGGCTCCGGGTACTCCTAGTAAATCAATCAGTCAACAAATGATCGAAAAACCCAGTCAGAAAGGGGGCTCCGGGTACTCCTAGTAAATCAATCAGTCAACAAATGATCGAAAACCCAGTCAGAAAGGGGGGCTCCAGGTACTCCTAGTAAATCAATCAGTCAACAAATGATCGAAAACCCAGTCAGAAAGGGGGCTCCGGGTACTCCTAGTAAATCAATCAGTCAACAAATGATCGAAAACCCAGTCAGAAAGGGGGCTCCGGGTACTCCTAGTAAATCAATCAGTCAACAAATGATCGAAAACCCAGTCAGAAAAGGGGGGCTCCGGGTACTCCTAGTAAATCAATCAGTCAACAAATGATCGAAAAAAACCCAGTCAGAAAGGGGGCTCCGGGTACTCCTAGTAAATCAATCAGTCAACAAATGATCGAAAACCCAGTCAGAAAGGGGGCTCCGGGTACTCCTAGTAAAATCAATCAGTCAACAAATGATCGAAAAACCCAGTCAGAAAGGGGGCTCCGTGTACTCCTAGTAAATCAATCAGTCAACAAATGATCGAAAACCCGGTCAGAAAGGGGCTCCGTGTACTCCTAGTAAAATCAATCAGTCAACAAATGATCGAAAAACCCAGTTCAGAAAGGGGGGCGACCGGGGTACTCCTAGTAAATCAATCAGTCAACAAATGATGAGGAACCCGGTCAGAAAGGGGGCTCCGTGTACTCCTAGTAAATCAATCAGTCAACAAATGATCGAAAACCCAGTCAGAAAGGGGGCTCCGGGTACTCCTAGTAAATCAATCAGTCAACAAATGATCGAAAATCCGGTCAGAAAGTCAGAAAGGGGGCTCCGGGTACAGCTAGTAAATCAATCAGTCAACAAATGATCGAAAACCCGGTCAGAAAGGGGGCTCTCCGGGTACAGCCAGTAAATCAATCAGTCAACAAATGATGAGGAACCCGGTCAGAAAGGGGGGCTCCGTGTACTCCTAGTAAGTCAATCAGTCAACAAATGATGAGGAACCCAGTCAGAAAGGGGGCTCCGTGTACTCCTAGTAAGTCAATCAGTCAACAAATGATGAGGAACCCAGTCAGAAAGGGGGCTCCGTGTACAGCCAGTAAATCAATCAGTCAACAAATGATGAGGAACCCGGTCGGAAAGGGAATATACAGGGCTTACCAGATGCCTGACCTGCACACTGAAAGAAGCTTCGCAGCGGGTGGATCGGTCCGTAGAAGCTACACTATTTTTTTTTTTTTTTTTTTTGCCTTCTACAAGACCGAAGAGGGGGAGAGGTGTCACTATGAGCAGCGGCCAGTGTCATGCTTACAACCACGCCATACAAGACACAACGTTATTCACTGTCCAGACAACCCAATGCTATGCCACACAAGGCTTTCAGGGCAGCATGCCAATGGATCGATCTGTGAACATGTGTATGAGCTGAAATGGTTTGGCAACATCAGTACTGCCTCATAACACACACACACACACTTCTTGTAGTATGATGGAATGGATGGGGAGGGAGTCGGGGATGGGGGTTAGGGTTGGGAGTGGGGGGGTGGGGGTGGCGGTGGGCGTGGCGTGTGTGGTTAAACTGCAACAGTCTGCATGGAATCACAGTTTACTGAAGGGATTGGATCATGCACTGACATGTCTAATCGGGGGGTTATGTGAGGATGGATGGTTGGGGGGGGGGGGGGGGGGGGGGGAGGGGCGACAGGAGAAAGAGGGAAGAGAACTGCAGCCACACCAAGTGGCTTCAGGTAAAGCGGAGCTCCACTGCACCAACGTCAGCATCCTGAGTCTGATGAACCGTCACAACGAGGCAGAAAAAGACAGAGAACTCTCAGTCTGATGAACCGTCACAACGAGAGCAGAAAGACAGAGAACTCTCAGTCTGATGAACCGTCACAACGAGGCAGAGAAAGAAAGACAGAGAGACTCTCAGTCTGATGAACCGTCACAACGAGGCAGAAAAAAGACAGAGAACTCTCAGTCTGATGAACCGTCATAACAAGGCAGAAAAAGAAAGACAGAGAACTCTGAGTCTGATGATGAACCGTCACAACGAGGCAGAGAAAGAAAGACAGAGAACTCTCAGTCTGATGAACCGTCACAACGAGGCAGAAAAAAGACAGAGAACTCTCAGTCTGATGAACCGTCACAACGAGGCAGAAAAAGACAGAGAACTCTCAGTCTGATGAACCGTCACAACGAGGGACAAAAGAAAGACAGAGAACTCTCAGTCTGATGAACCGTCACAACGAGGCAGAGAAAGGACAGAGAACTCTCAGTCTGATGAACCGTCACAACGAGGCAGAGAAAGGACAGAGAACTCTCAGTCTGATGAACCGTCACAACGAGGCAGAGAAAGGACAGAGAACTCTCAGTCTGATGAACCGTCACAACAAGGCAGAAAAAAAGAAAGACAGAGAACTCTGAGTCTGATGAACCGTCACAACGAGGCAGAGAAAGAAAGACAGAGAACTCTCAGTCTGATGAACCGTCACAACGAGCAGGAGAAAAAGACAGAGAACTCTCAGTCTGATGAACCGTCACAACGAGGCAGAGAAAGGACAGAGAACTCTCAGTCTGATGAACCGTCACAACGAGGCAGAGAAAGGACAGAGAACTCTCAGTCTGATGAACCGTCACAACGAGGCAGAGAAAGGACAGAGAACTCTCAGTCTGATGAACCGTCACAACGAGGCAGAGAAAGGACAGAGAGAACTCTCAGTCTGATGAAAACCGTCACAACGAGGCAGAGAAAGAAAGAAAGACAGAGAACTCTCAGTCTGATGAACCGTCACAACGAGGCAGAGAAAAGGACAGAGAACTCTCAGTCTGATGAACCCGTCACAACGAGGCAGAGAAAGAAAGACAGAGGACTCTCAGTCTGATGAAACCGTCACAACGAGGCAGAGAAAGAAAGACAGAAGGACTCTCAGTCTGATGAGCCGTCACAACCGAGGCAGAGAAAGGACAGAGAACTCTCAGTCTGATGAACCGTCACAACGAGGCAGAGAAAGGACAGAGAACTCTCAGTCTGATGAACCGTCACAACGAGGCAGAGAAAGGACAGAGAACTCTCAGTCTGATGAACCGTCACAACGAGGGACAAAAAAGAAAGACAGAGAACTCTCAGTCTGATGAACCGTCACAACGAGGCAGAGAAAGGACAGAGAACTCTCAGTCTGATGAACCGTCACAACGAGGCAGAGAAAGAAAGACAGAGAACTCTCAGTCTGATGAACCGTCACAACGAGGCAGAGAAAGGACAGAGAACTCTCAGTCTGATGAACCGTCCCAACGAGGCAGAGAAAGAAGACAGAGGACCTCTCTCAGTCTGATGAACCGTCACAACGAGGCAGAGAGAAAAAAGACAGAGGACTCTCAGTCTGATGAGCCGTCACAACGAGGCAGAGAAAGGACAGAGAACTCTCAGTCATGATGAACCGTCACAACGAGGCAGAGAAAGGACAGAGAACTCTCAGTCTGATGAACCGTCACAACGAGAGGCAGAGAAAGGACAGAGAACTCTCAGTCTGATGAACCGTCACAACGCGGGGACAAAAAGAAAGACAGAGAACTCTCAGTCTGATGAACCGTCACAACGAGGCAGAGAAAGGACAGAGAACTCTCAGTCTGATGAACCGTCACAACGAGGCAGAGAAAGAAAGACAGAGAACTCTCAGTCTGATGAACCGTCACAACGAGGCAGAGAAAGGACAGAGAACTCTCAGTCTGATGAACCGTCACAACGAGGGACAAAAAGAAAGACAGAGAACTCTCAGTCTGATGACCGTCACAACGAGGCAGAGAAAGGACAGAGAGAAAACTCTCAGTCTGATGAACGCACAACGGTCAGGGACAAAAAGAAAGACAGAGAACTCTCAGTCTCTGAATCCTTGGTAATTCACGCCCGATTCTTAAAAACACCATCAGGTTCCCGTGTTTCGCTTTCATCCATTCCCCCGTGGTGAGATTATTTCATGCCCTGCACTTAATACTGACGTCAGTTTTCATGTCGTCCTTGAAACCATACCCTGTGTTGAGATGTGTCAACAGCAAGTCCTTGGTAATGACAACAGTTTCCATTTCTCCTTTATCTCCATTTCTCCTGTGGTCAGTTCGTGTCGATGTCCTAGCCTTAATGACGCCATCCAGTTCCTCCCATTTCCCTCTTTTCCTCCATTTCTTGTGGTCAGATCGTGTCGATGCCCTAACCTAAATAATGACATCAGTTTCTATTTCTCCCTTTTTCCCATTTCCTGTGGTCAAATCGTGTCAATGACCTAACCTACATAGTGACATCAATTCCCATTCTCCTCTTTTTCTCCATTAAATTTCCTGTGGTCAGATCGTGTCGAGTGCCCCCAACGTAAGTAATGTCATCCATTCCCATTCCCTCTTTTTCCATTTCCTGTGGTCAGATCGTGTCGATGCCCTAACCTAAGTAATGCCATCCATTCCCTTCCCTTTTTTTCCATTTCCTGTGGTCAGATCGTGTCGATGCCCCAACGTAAGTAATGTCATCCATTCCCATTCCCTCCTTTTCCATTTCCTGTCCTGTGGTCAGATCGTGTCGATGCCCTAACCTAAGTAATGCCATCCATTCCCATTCCCTCTTTTTCCATTTCCTGTGGTCAGATCGTGTCGGTGTGCCCAGTCCTTATCAATGCCTTCAGTTTCCATTGTCCCCTTTCATTCATTTCCTGTGCTGAGATCGTGTCTGTCTGCCTCCCTCTCTCTCAACGCCTTTGAGGCTTTTCTCTCTTGTAGCCCCTCGTTTCTCCTCTCTCTCTCTCTCTCTCTCTCCTCTCTCTCTCTCCTCTCTCAGCTCTCTCCCTCTATCTCTCTCCTCTCTTTTGTTGAATTTTACTCTCTGTTCTGTTTGCTCTCTATCTTCTTACAAGAGGTCAAAACAACCTTCCACCAGCCCAGCTATCCCCGCCATCAACTGTCCTAAACTGTACTTTCAAAGCTCGTGGGAAGGCTGTAATCGGTAAAACGAACGAGGTAATGCTCTGAATGAGAATGGGACTCCGTATGCATGTGTCAACAACACTCTGTGCTCTCTGAGTAAAAGCAGGACACTCGCAACTGCTGGAGTAATGCATGGTCTCTAGTGAAACAAGACAGTGGCAACTGCTACAGTAATGCATGGTCTCTGAGTGAAGCAAGACAGTGGCAACTGCTACAGTAATGCATGGTCTCTGAGTGAAGCAAGACACTGGCAACTGCTATAGCAATGCATGGGCCCCAGCAACTACTTCACGGTATGAAAGCTTCGTCAATCTTTCGCCACATCAGAATCGATGTGGTTTCCCCACCTTCCTCTGTTGCCTGCAGTTCACGGAGAATCCATCCCCTCCCTCCTCTTGTGTTGCTCTTTGTTTTTTCCAAATTCCACGGAAACTATGCTGGATGATGAAAGTGATGGTCTCTGTCCTCTTAGGGTCGCTAAGCAAGTCTGGCTACTAGAGTTGAAAGTAACTGGAGTAGTAGCAGACAAAGTGATTAGCTGGCGACGCGTGTGTGTGTGTGTGTGTGTGTGTGTGTGTGTGTGAAAGCAGAACGCGCATCAGTTACCACTTCCTGTCTCTACCCGGAGAAGAAGAAGAAAAACAACGACAACCGTGGAACAAAGCTTTCCTGTTTCCACCCGTTTCCCAGATGACTTGATCAACAAAACATGCTCATGCTTGACAGCGACGACGATGCAGGTACCGAAAAGATGATGTGGGGGTGAGGGAGATCAATGGTGGATTTGCTTATAGCCCAGCCGACCCGCGAAGAGTCATATCAGGGCTGTCAACGCGTTTGAAGTCATTAAAAAATAAAAACAAACTATTTTGAAATATACCTTCTAATAACACACCATAAATGTTGTTCAAACTCTTTCTTCTGTAAAATCTGTGCCATCAGAGCCGGACAATGGAAGCCGCATAGCCAGACACCGGCATGTAAAGAAAACGCCGTCACTTTTGCCTTTCAAAGAAACGCCGTCACTTTTGCCTTTCAAAGAAAGAAAGAAAAACGCCGTGACTTTTGCCTTTCAAAGAAACGCCGTCACTTTTTTGCCTTTCAAAGAAACGCCGTGACTTTTGCCTTTCAAAGAAAAATCCGTCACTTTTTCCCATTCAAAGAAATGCCGTCACTTTTGCCATTCAAAGAAATGCCTTTCGCCATTCAAAGAAATGCTGTCACTTTCGTCATTCAAAGAAATGCCGTCACTTTCGTCATTCAAAGAAATGCCGTCACTCATGTCATTCAAAGAAATGCCGTCACTTTCGTCATTCAAAGAAATGCCGTCACTCATGTCATTCAAAGAAATGCTGTCACTTTCGTCATTCAAAAGAAATGCCGTCACTTTCGTCATTCAAAGAAATGCCGTCACTCATGCCATTCAAAGATATGCTTTAACTTTCGCCAATCGAAGAAGAATGCCGTCACTTTTACCGCTCAAAGAAATGCCGGCTATCAACTTGTTTCTTAAAGCAAAAAAAAAACAACAACAACAAAAAACAACAAACAAAAAAAAAAAAAACAAAAACACCACCACCACCACCACCAACAACAAAAAAGACAAGAAATAAAGCGACGACAAACCGTCACATTTACACGTGCGGCCTACAGAAATGTCAGTCAAAGCCACAGATTTCTGGGGGGAAAGGGAATCTCATGTGATCCGACAGGCCACGTTGAGTGGGGGCGAGGGTCGTAGTGTCACGATGTATAGGGCAATGTCCCCGTTTGACGCGCCGTACTGGCTAACGTGCATGTCGCAATGTCTGCAAACCTGTTTCCAAACTGCCAGCTACCAGTGTCAAGTAGCGCAGAAAAACCTTCTGGTTAAAAAACAAGAACACCCTCTCCCTCCCCCTTAACCCTCCACCTTCCTTCTTCCGTCCTCATTCCACTTTCTTTTGTTCAAACCCGTCAATGCCTTCTAGCAGCGACAACAGGGGGACAAAGCCACTGTGTGTGACACAACTTGGCTGAAAACGGAAGGAGGCGGTATATACACGCCACGGCGACTGACTGAGGATGGAGAAGATCAGTTCGCTGAGAGAGAGAGAGAGAGAAGAGAGAGAGAGACAGAGAGAGGAGGAGAGAGAGAGAGAGAGAGAGAGAGAGAGAATTTATTTTTGACAGGTTTTTTCCCCACCCAGCCCAGGGGCAAAAGGAAAGAAAATCTATTAGATATCAAATCAAGGCAAAAATACGTAGAAATGGAACAAACACTGACAAGATCTCGCACAGTTCAACACCCAACACACCATTGTCCACATCCCGACAAACGGACGCAACGAAAACAGTGTGAGCATAGCGTACAAGGAGCAGGAAAGGAGGAAGGAATCGGGCTGGGGGTAGGTTGGCGGTGAAGGAAAAAGGGCAGCATACAGCAATCACAGGATAGAGCTCAAAAGAAAGACAGAGAAACCAGCAAAAACACACACACCACACACACACACACACACACATATAGATATTGTAAGATAATAAACTAATGTCGATTGATAGGAAAGGAGAGAGAAGAGAGAGAGAGAGAGAGAGGAGAGAAGAGACGGAGAGAGAGAGAGAGAGAGGGAGGAGAGAGAGAGAGAGAGGAGGAGAGAGAGAGAGAGAGAGAGTTTATTCACCCCAGTCCATGACCCCATATCAAAAAAAAAAAAAAAAACCTACAAAGGGTTTAGCCGATTCGGCATTGGCTAAGATGACATGACACAGAACAGTTGGATCAGTTTAGACAAAAACATTTTCATGCAGTGAAGGCACCCTAGTCCCCACGGCTCGTAACCGTTTTTTTTTTTTTCTGTCAGTTTTTCAACTTTCTTCCTGTCCACCACTCTTGGCCAATTGAGGCTACTCGTGTGTGTCACAAAACAGATGCCAACGTATATCTCAAAACATGTGGATGCGACTTGACCAATACGACTTGACCAGTACCAATTGATCAATACGACTTGACAATACCAACTGACCAATACGACTTGACCAATACGACTTGACCAATACGACTTGACCAATACCAAACTGACCAATACCAGTTGACCAATACGTTTAGCTCTCCAAAACTGGCCTTACTGGCTGTATGTACATGACTTAGAAGTCAACATTCCCCTCAGCGGTGTGGAACCAAGAGATCGCTCTGTTTCCTCCCTTTATCATACTCAATGTCACATTATTCTCAGTGTTATACGACTGTATAATATCCAGTATAGGTTTCCCTGATTCTTTTTAGTCATAAACAAAGTTTGTTCTCTTCAGAATTTACAAGGAATGGTAAATGTTACAGAAAGAGAGAGAGAGAGAGAGAGAGAGAGAGAGAGAGAGCGAGAGGAGAGAGAGAGCGAGAGAGAGAGAGAGAGAGAGGAGAGAGAGAGTAGGATATAGGATATCAAAATTGATTGTTTTAAACGAAAAATAGTGGACAATGAACAAAGCAAAACCAAAAAAAAAAAAAATGTTGCACAGTTTGAAAAGTTACTGTCTTGCTCTTCTAGACGGCTCCGCCATTTGCAACTAAAGATGTAGAATCTTACCACGCACACAAACACGCTCTCTCTCTCTCTCTCTCTCTCTCTCTCTCTCTCTCTCTCTCACACACACACCACACACACACACACACACACACACACACACGCACACACACACACATCCATCCCACACACACACACACACGCGCGCGCACACACACACACACACACACACACACACACACACACACACACACACACACACACCATCAGCAGAGAAAGCCTGTCTTCACCTCTATTGAATTCGGCGTCCACTCAGTCTGACTGGAAACACGAGTTCATTGAAATCCTGGGCAGCAACTTTCTCTCGGACCATTCTTCACCAAACATCATCACGACACGAAAGCATGACGGACGCTCTTACACCAGACCAGGACAGTCCACAAACAAGCAAAATGCTTTCTATTCATTCACCCGTGAAACACACAGCTGACACCTCTACACGCACCAAAGACAACTGCTGCCGCCTACGTGGCAACTGACCCAGGTTCTATCCAGCATAGGCGACACTACCACTGCCTGTCAATTGTCCCACACCACCCCTCCCTTGCCTCTCTCACATACATGACAACATGTTGGGGGAAGGCTGGGGGAAGGCTGGGGGGGGGGGGGGGGCGGGAAAGTTACAAGATAGGCGGGGGAGGGGCTGGAGGGAGAGGGAAGGTGGAAGGGGAAGAGAACCAACAGAGCCAGAAAGGGACAGGTGGGGGGTGGATTTAGAGAACGGGAGTGGGGGATGGGCGATATACAGTGGGCCGTGGATAGAGGATGAACGGAAAGCGTTGTACCCGTGGGTGGCGGGGTTTATTTCATTTTGGCTTTTATTTTTTTCTTAAGTTTACCTAATTTCTTCTCTCTTTTTTTTCGCTCCTTTCTCTTGAAGATAAAAAAGTGATTTTTTTTTTTGTCAGGGTAAAAATTGTACTACTTTCGTAAGCCTAAGAGAAGTGTCAAACAAGTAGTCAATTTCTCAGCTTCATCCTCAAATCTGCGAACATACAAAAGAGCAATGGCTTAAACGATGGAGGCCCAACCTCGTGACGATGAATGTAAGAGTAATTACTGACTGATGTTCAGTGACTCTATACAAAAGGGTCCCATGTCCACATGTACATTTCCTGTGTTGTTCCATAGCCGAGCATTTCCTGTGTACATAGCAAAGCATTTCCGGTGTTGTGCCATAGCTGAGCATTTCTGTGTTGTGCCATAGCTGAGCATTCCTGGTGTTGTGCCATAGCTGAGCATTTCCTGTATAGTGCCATAGCTAAGCATTTCCTGTGTTATGCTATACTGAGCATTTCCTGTGTTGTGCCACAGCTGAGGCATTTCCTGTATTGTGCCATAACTAAGCCCAGAACACAAAGTTGGGAATCGCATCTTGGGGTGTATTTTGTTCTCTCTTCTTTTCAAACTAATTCCTACAGCAGACAGACAGACAGACAGACAGACTGATCCACACAACACACACACAACACACACACACACACACACACACTTCTATCTCTCTCACACACACACACAACACACACACACACACACACCACACACACACACACACACACAAACACACGCGCGCGCGCGCACGCGCGCCAGTCATGTCGCAAAACATCATACAACGCCCAATTACTGCTTTATACCCAGAATGATGTGTAACCGAATCAGACGCCAAGTTCACCGTAATGAAGTCTGTGTCCTCTATCAGTAAAAAGGGTCCTATCCACCACTCTGACAACAATGGTCAACATGGATGACTGATGTTCTGTCGCGGATTCCGGACTCAATAACGAGAGCACAATTACTTCCCTGTTCTTCCTGCCGTTTGGGTGTTGCATACACGGCGGAAAGAGATGATGACGCTGCGCATGCGCACGCCCACGCCATTCGTTTGTGGCAAGTGGGCGGAAGGGAAAGGGGAGGGGACGGGGGGGGAGAGGGGGGGGGGGGGGTTGAGGATAGAGCGGAAAATTAGGGGAAAGACTGAAGAGATGGGGAAGGCCGAGGATTCACGAGGATGTAATTTCCACGTGTGCCTTTTAGTTAGGCGGGGCTTTTGTGTTTGTCTAATTGTTGTTTGGTTTACGATCATGAATATTAAAACAAACAAACGAACAAAACAAAACAAAGAAAAACCATCTATTACACTGTAATGATGGGGGCCAGACTAGCTCAGTTGGTAGAGCGCCGGACTTGTGATCCTGGGGTTGCGGGTTTCGAATTCAGTACGGGGGATTTTCCCCTAGGAGTTAACATGGTTCTGACTCCATTCCCCATTACAGTCCTTCGAATGAGACTATTTAACCGAAGTTCCATGTGTGAACGCACGCACAACACGTAAAATCCCGTCGCCAACTTTCGGAAGAGAAGGCCAGTTTGGCCAATGGTATGGATGGACACGTTACACATAGCATGCACCTTCCCCGAAGATGGAGTATGGCTGCCTTAATGGCGGGATAAAAAAAAAACGGTCATACACACAAAACTCCACTGGCTGTCTATACAGGCAGTGTCCGCAGGAGTATCAGCCTGCGTACGCAGAAAGAAAAGAAAAACAAAACTGTAAACCATTCATGGTTGCTGCGGTAATTAAAGTAAGCTTGATTTTAATTAGCATGAGGAGCGAAAAAAAAAAACATTTAAACAGCCTTCCCTTCCCCTCCTCCCTAACCGTCTTTCCTGTCCTAACCCTAGCCCTACAGAGACCCTTCTTGCATTAATTGTTGAATAAAAGGGAAGCGGAAAGGAATAATTCAAAGGTATGTTGACTTCCTAACGTTTTCGTGGTGAGAATGAGTAGATGAGAGGAGAGAAAAAAAAAAAGACGCACGCGCGAGCGCGGCGTGAGGTGTGGTGTGTGTGTGTGTGTGGGTGGTGTGTGTGTGTGTGGTGTGTGTGGGGGTTTATGTGTGTGTGTGTGTGTGTTTGGTTGCGCAACTCATCAAGCTATCGTATTACNATTATGAAATATATATATAATAGAAAACAAAGCTTGCGCTTTATGTCGCAGATTATTAGAAATAGGGGGGCGGTGATAAGTTTGTTTTGTGTTGTGATGTTAAGCCTTTCAATCTGCAGACAGTATGTGCTGAGTGGGTGAATGGGGGAAATAAATAAATGCTTCTCAAAATGAACCTTCAGCAAGCTTATAGTCTCCAAAGCAGGAGACCATCTCCATTGGGGAGAAAGCTCACTAAATATAACTCCCTGGTCAGGATCCTCCAATGGGGAGAAAGTCTCACTAAATATAATAACATCCTGATATATATATATATATATATATAATATATATATAATATAATATATATATATAGTGAGTGCGTAAAAATTTGGAAATATACCTCTGGCTGCCTGCCTCCATAGGTCATTGTCGTTTGCATTTCAACCGTTTTCCATCTCAGAACAATATTTTAGTCTATCATTCCTTTTTATCCGCTTTTGCCTTCGCTTCTGGGACATACTTTAGTGTATTGTTTTAGCGTAAATTCTTCTTTTATCTTTCAGTGAGTGATCATCTTTTCGTCCTAGATTCACTTTTCATCATAAGCAAACGGCCTGTCCGGTTCGGAGGATTTTCTGTGTATGTGAAAATGTTTCTCTCAGCGTAACCCAGAATCCAGTAAGCAAGCCTGGGTGAAACAGGTGTCAATAGCGGGTCCATGTGACTCCGTGTTAGAGGAGCTTCAAGGCACACAAAGCATTTGGGGGGGGGGGGGGGGGGGGGGGGGAGGACTTTACCCTTACTCCGTTCCCTTTGGGTCACAGGCTGATCTGTTAAATTGCTAACGTTTTCAGTGGTATGGCCTTACTCTTGTTGTCAAGGACTGAGGATTATGGCAAAAAGTGTTATCATCGCACCTCCCCCGCCTCTCCTGCTCAACACATACAGGCATGTATAGACACGCACACCACACACACCACACACACACACACACCACACACACCACACCGCACGCCACACACACAAGAGGCACGCACGCACGTTGCATGCGATCACACGCAAACACACCCACACACACACACACAAACACACCACACACACACACACCAACACACATGCAACACAAACACACACCCAACCATGCAGCGCGTGTGGTGTGCTGTACGTGCACATGTGCGTGCAAGTGTGTTGTATGTGCGTGTGTGTTTTGCTCCTGTGTGTGTGTATTGCGCGGCGCGCGAGGATGTATGTCGTGGCATGTGTGCAATGTATGTGTGCAAGTGTGTATGTTACGTGCACATGTGGCGTGCAAGGTGTTTGTTACGTGCGTGTGTGTGTTAACGTGTGTGTGTGTAATGCGTGCGCGCGGGCGGTAGCATGGGTGTCGTGGCTTGTGTGCATGTTATGTTGTGCATGTCGCATACGCGCGCGGCCGCGCGGTGTGTGCGTTTTTGTGTGTTCGTGCGCGTGCGCACGCGTGTGTATGGTGTTGGGTGTGACTGGGTGTGTGTTACTTTCGTCTCTCTCTCTCTCTCTCTCTCTCTCTCTCTCTCTCTCTCCCCCATCTCTCTCTCTCTCTGGTTTGAAAAACGCTGTTCTGCCCAGCTCTTTTATAAGATTATTCTTCCATCACTCTCACTCACCTTTCCACATTACAGCAATTTCCAACTAACTCAGTGTAACATTTGCACATCAATTGTTTACACACTTCAGTATAAACCTTTTTTATGTATTCAGTGTCGATCACGATATCAATCACCATTCTTTTTTTTCTTACTTTTTTCCCCACCGAAACTGATAAGTTCTTATTTAAATGTTATATTTTCAGGTCTTAGCTGTGACCGATTGTGGTGTATACATGTACATGTGGGCAATGGGGGGTTTAGTACATATCGCCAATTGAGTTTTTTTTAAAGTTAAAGCTCTTCGGTTTCTTTTTTGCAGGAGAAAAAAAGAAGACAAAGAAGAGAAAATGAAGCAGATGAACGCTGAATCAATGTTACTTCATTTTATTGCTGTTACATTTACGAGTGTTACAACATCTTGATATGGCATATCCACATTTCCAAGGCGGAGGAAATTCTCAACTTGGCTTCCACGAATTTAAAATCAGCCACAAACTCTTCTGTAGCAGAAGATTTGTCAAGCATCTTAATGTCAAAAACTATTAAATTGAACGTCACACCAATGAAAAACGTGTTAATGCACATGCATTATATCGTCAAACGGAGATTTGGGGCAATAGACGTGTTTTGGTCAAAGACACACAATGCCAAAATGTTCCTGAAAAACAGACACATACGGTCTTCTGTCAGTTTATAGGTTCAGCCAGAAAGAATACGTCTACAGATCAAAACACTTCCATTCTAAGCATCCACCAGACTTTTGTTAAAGATAACAGTTAACCGTGACACCGAATCAAGAAATTTTAAATGACTCAAGAGAACACGTTTTCCCGGAGAACGGAAATTCGATGGATTCATATTTTGTACCCGAGCAGCGTGAACGATTCAAGAGGAGCCAACACTACAGGATCAGAGACCAGCGACTTTCGACAAACGGTCTCCTAGGATGTGGAATCCATGCACGCAATGAGATTTACACAACAAACGTCTGTTTCCCAACCCACTCAGTGGAAACAACCCTCGGCTCGGCATGAAACAAACAGTGCACATAGCAATGCTCACCACGGTGGGCACGGTGAAGCGGGACATCAGAAAGGAAGGGGTTATACTGCTAACTGGACTAAAACGATGCAAACGTGCGGACATACCATTTCTCAGGCTAACCGAGAAGTACAGACACGACTGGAAAACGTAATGAAACAGACTCTTCATCAGTATCTTCAGGCACGATGAGAAATGAAGAGTTTCCAAAGGTGCGGTGCCTCTTGTCCCTCTGTTTTGTCCTGCCCCCCCCCCCCCCCTCCCCCCCTCTCTCCCTCCTCTCTCTCTCTCTCTTCCTCGCTCTGCCTCAATTGTATAGGCCACATTTTTCCTCGCTTCGGAGATAAGATTTCAGCCATAGGTTTCAATTCTCATCAAGAGGCCGTCACTACGTGCAGCACCAGTCCGTGCCAGACCAGTACCCGCCGCCGCACCACGTCCGCTTAGTTTTTGAGACTGTCACTACGCAAGATTTGAAGCTGATGGATAATGAATGAATTAAACAACTTAAGATGAAAGAATTGAAGAAGAGAGTCTAGTGGGCTACGACTCGGCAGATGTCTGACCTACGCAATTAAGCCAACGCTCTGGTTCAGACCTTGAGTGCTACCGATCATTGTTGTTTGTTTGCTTGTTTTTTTTTTTTTTTTTTGTTTTTTGTTTTTAGTTTTTTTTGTATGTGTATGTAGTGAATCTGCCACATGGGATGTGTGGGCGCGGGCCCGGATGCAGTTGCGTCACACACACACACCACACGACACACCACACCCACACACACACAGACACACACCACACTGTCTCCGTCTGTTCTGTCGTGTTCTGTCTGTCTGTCTCTGTCTCTCGCTCTCTCTCTCCGTCCTCCTCTCCACTCTCTCTCTCTCATCTAAGCATGGAAGAATGAAGAAGACCCCGTGAAAAAAGCGTAAAACATCAGCAAACGACCATAATCTATTCCAGCTTATAAACATTGAGCCAGCAACTTCTAGTGAAGAAATGGTTTAGCGTGGTCAGCTTCTTTTTTCCTGATGACCAATTTGGCCGTAGAAAACAACGTTACCTGACTGCCTGCCGTGGTAGAGAACAAGGTATGTCCTGAATGCAACCGATACGACAATGCCCAGCAGTAGCCCAGTTTTGACACAAAATAGTAGACTAAGAATCACTGCTGACTTACCACAGAAAGTGTGGAGGCGGCTGCGCTGGAACCGATTCTGTGTATTTCCGATTTATTGACTGGCCACTACCTTGGCCAATATATTCTTGTGAGAAACATCGTCATAATACGCGTGAATCTAACTCCTTGACAGACAAGACACGTGAAGGAAAGAGACGGATCAGTCTGGTAGTACCATCTTGTCTATAGAGTGGACACCCTACTGTGGATGTAGGACTATAGGCAACTTCATGTCCCGTTACATGTTACCTAGCATTCAGTAGAAACTGTTTTGTCAATCATTCTCACCCTGTTTTGTGTCCGATCCAAGAGAACTATTAGGACAGAACCCCGACAAGAACAGTTCTAGCCAGTGGTATTTCAAACGGGATACTGTGGTATCTCAAGACCACTTTCCACTGCACGAGTACAAGTGTCTAGTCCTGGACTCTTCCTGTGTCCTTGGCAATGTAACTAACCCATCTCACTCATTTCCACATTCTGAAGGAAATAGGTCACCCAAGTCTGACCATAATGCCCGCAGTGGTAACAAAAAAAAAAGGAAACTTGACTGGAAACACAAGTAAAAGTGAAGTCGTTAATTGGTAAGCGACGCATACTGAAGGTTGGACCTGTGTACAAGACGTGAAAAGAAACACGGACCTGATGCATATCAGCATTAATAGAGTAAGACACATCTTGGTTGTTGAGGCATATAAATCAAAGTAACCACTATTGTGTAAAGATACACAATAAAAAAGAAACTGTGTAAAAACACAATAAACAGAAACAATCTAAGAACAGAGCCTGTATGTGGAAACACCAAAATTAAGGATTTGTGATTTTTGATCGTTAATCATGCACAGCCTGTTTTTAGGTAGATTTAAGAACTACTCCGTGTGACGACCAAGGCAAAGAAAAAATGACTGATAATAGATTTTGTTGTTAAAGTGCTGTTTTAATATTAGCCTCAATTATCAAAATGGTCAACCATTTTCATGGATGTGTAGCTAACGGATGATAAAATGTAACACTATATCGGACATAATCATTGCCAATGTTTCCGCAACTCAAGAAGTTAGAAAACAAAACAGGATACAAACCAGTGTTGTCCACTACTCCCATTGCAGAACAAAAAAGCGCATTGGAAGGTGAATGTAAGTTTTTCAAAACCTTTGAATTACTTCAGATGTTACTGAGAACATTATATGACATGCACCTACAGCAGTCAGTATTTTTTCAGTGCCGATTTTTGACATTTTTATTTTGGGCAGAATACTTAGTGTGAATGTTTTTTAGGATTGTGGGTTGAGCCTTTACACCTCTTTAGGGACAGATCACGTGCGTATGTTAAGTGAAAGTGTTTTCTTCAGGTCTGTGATTGAGCCTTTTACACTCTTTTGGGGACAGATCACGTGGGGTTGTGACCCTGTGACTGTTTTCTTCAGGTCCTGTGATTGGGGCCTTTTACACTCTTTTATTTACGATGAAGGACAATTGTGGAAATGTTGTTTTGAAATTTGCAATACTTTTTGGGATTGGCTGATGTTTTCTTTCTGGGGCATCGCAGTGTTCTCGCAGCGTGACGAATTGATATGCTCAGAAGGCCGAATCAAAACGCTAGATTCTGAGCACAAACAGTGCGCAAACAAGGAAAGGCTGTCAGGCCAAGTAATACTGTAAAAAGGCACCAGTACGAGTTCGGAAATCTAGTCGCTGCATCCTAGTGGCGGGACGGTACTAGCTTTGAAGTCTACGTGTAGAACGCCACATTCAAGATGTGGTCGATTTATTAAACGTCTGTATTTGAGGATCTTGTCCACTTGTTCCCTGCGAAATGTGTTTTCAGCCAGTTTCCTTCACATGATGAGTTAACGTTTACTCACGACAGGCCTTGGTTTCTGTCTGACAACCTGAACTGTGCGGTGTCTTTATGTCATCCGTGCAAAAACAAACTCACGACCAAAAAAAACCCACAAGTCCCTCTTGAGTATGTCTTTTGATCTTCATATACCTGCACACTGAATCGTATCCAAAGAATGAAGTTGCAGTTGCTTTTGTGACTGGTTGTGGACACAAAATGTATAGTGCGACGACTCCGTTGTCTTGTGGAAAGTGTACACACACTTAATTTGCTGCACGTCCAACTCAGTAAGCCTGATCTGACCAGAGCTGCCTTCTAAATGGTTGCATTTTTTTTTGTTCATAATCTTCTAATCATGGAGAACGTTAGGCTATTGTGATAAGACTGCCAACTGGATTCTTTGATCAGCAACTCTGGTACAAGATCGTAGATTGTTGAAGTAATTATTTTTATAACAAAAATACAAGTGGGATGAGATGAACGCCGTTCTTGCTTGTATGGGACTGCCAACCATCATGCCTACAGTACCGCTCCTGGCCGAACAAATGTTAAATCCACTGCCAGTCTGGTACAGCTGTTTTTGCCAGCATGACTTGGTCCATTTCCCCGAATGTCGCTTGTGGGAGTTTGACAAAGTGACAGTCTGTCCAGGACTTTCGCAGAATTTTGGTAGGTCAATAAAGGCAGTGAAGCGTTTACTCTCTCAGGGCTGTGACCCTGTGAGACCAGAACCCATGAGCGTTTTGTACAGTTCTTCTTTGCCCAGCATGCAGCTTCTGAAACGGACGATCTTCCAAGGAATCTGTAGACGAGGACCTGTTACACGGACGGGACGGGACAGTAGCTAAAGAGCTTTGGATTCGTTGCATGTCTTCCTTTTATTCGGAAAGGCTTTTGATCTTGTGATTTCTTATCTAGCAATTTGGATTCCTCACCCATTCCCGTTTTACTCGAGATTGTAAATTGTAAAAGTGCAAGAAACTTGCAAAATGTAACAAAATCGCATCACGAGCTGGGACTAAGGACAACGATATCATACGTGATGCATTAACTGGATTTTTTGGATTGCTTATGCGCACGCCTGGACGTACTGTATATTATGCTTCTTCGAATCAACGCAGCTGGGTATTGTCCTCTACTTATCCATTTCTTTTCTTTTCTATTCTTCCTTATCGAACACACCGTCTTTTTACACACAGATCTTTCTACCCAAAAATGTACACGACTTCTTAGCATAAGCTTGACAGGACAACGGCATTTGCAGGGGGTGTTTTCTATTCAGTCAGCAGTCACGGACATTAGTCCTTTTTCCAGGGTTAACTCAGTAAGTTTGGTTCCTTAAACATTTATAATTTTAATGCGTACGAATAGACAACGCCTTATGCAGGCAGACCCTTGATGCTGGCATTATTGGCGGTTCGGCTGGACGTATCAAACAACATTATCTTATCGTAATTATAGCACTGAATAGAAAGAGCAGGCATGGGGTGAGTTAACGGATCACCCCTTAAGGGACGGACACAGACAAACTAGCACATGGAAATCAATGAGACACAATTGCATTTCGGACGTCATTGGGTCTTCTTCAAACCTAGACACAACGGTTCTCTTCATTCGCGGGAGGTGAATGAAAGAAACGAAAAAAAAAAAAGGACAACGATGGCCGGAAGTTGAAACTGACAGTCAAGATCGGAGTGGGAACCGCCAACAGAAACAAAATGAAAAAAAAAAGCATGGCGGAAGAAGACGGGCACTTGATTTAGTCATTGGTCAAAAATGGGAATCCGCCAACGAGAAACTGGGGTAAAGCCAATAGTCAAAACAATCATGTCAATAAAAATAATAGACAGCACAGCAAAGTTATAAAATAAAGAAATAGTAAACAAATTAAAAAATATAAAAAACAAATAACATGAAATAGAATAAAATGAAATGAAATGAAACAACATGAAATAAATGGAGGGTGGCGTGCAACTTTCCGTGTGGGGTGGGTAGTGGAGGGTTCGGTGGTGGTGTGTATGTATGTGTATTATGTAGGTGTGTACTGCTGGAAAATTACAGCCGACGGCTGTGTGATGTAGTGGGTAAGCATATCTGTGTAACTGTTGGACGTTGATGCCTTTGGGTTGTAGCGAACCGATTTTGGCAATGAGATGGGTTTCTTGTGTAGTGCGTTCAAAGTTGTCACTCTGTGTGATTGCCAGATTGCCAAGACTTTCACATGGTTGATGTTGTGTTGGGAGTGGTTGAAATGTAGGGCAACAGGTTTCGGTCGGTGGGGACGGATGTCAACCAGGTGTTCAGGGATGCGTGTCTCAAAGTGTGTGGGAATGTTTCACCTACATAGATCTTGCCGTACAGCTGGCAGTGGATGGCGTATACAATGTTGCGGCTCTGACAGGAGAATGTGCGTTTAATAGTGAAGGAGTCCTTGGGCCCTGTAGGATGGTTTTCTGGTTTGGTGAGGGGCAGATTTTGCAGTCAGGTTTTGAGAGCAGGAGTGAGTGCCTGGTGGTGTAGGTGTGGAGATGCTGTTTCAATTTGGACCGCACGAGATCTTTTAGGTTTTTATCACGTTTGAACGTGATCCATGGGTCTGGTATGAAAGGCGGATTTGTGGTTTTGTGTAATGTGCCAATGGGATTTGAGAATCCTGCAGATAGGGGGAGGGTGTGTGGGTGGAGAAGAGGAGTTAGGCGATGGGTCTGTTTGTCTCCTTTGGATGCTGGGGGTTTCCAGGGCAGATGTGTTCTGGATATGGCTGTGGTGTGGCTGAGAGCGCTTCATTGAGGATGGAACTAGGATATCCACGGTTTGTGAAAAATTCGGACATTTTGGCTGCTGCTTGTACAGTGAAATCTTCTTCGCTGGAGCAAAGTCTGCGAAAACGGAGAAATTGTGAGTGTGGAATGCTGTCTTTAGTGCATGGGTGTGTGTGAGGATGTGTAGTCTAGGTATGCATGTGCATCAGTGGGTTTGTAGAAAATGGAAGTTTTGAGTAGGCCCATCTTCGAGGGAGATGGTGATGTCTAGGAAGCTGACTGACTGTGAAATGATGTAGGTAAGTTGGATGGATGGATGGAAGGTCTGGGCAAAGTTGAGGAAGTTTGGAGAATCTTGTTTGGGGCATGGATGTGTGTTTCCCAGTTCATCATCAATGTGCCTTTTGTAAAATTCTGGCTTGGGGGCCTGTGTAGGGGTAGTAGGCGGGTTAGTAGGTGTAGGCGGTGTTCCAAGTGTCCCAATGAAGATACAGGCATAGGATGCTCCCAATTTAGTGTCCATAGCAACACTATGAGGACTAATTCTGCAAGTCTGACCAGCGTTGTGGTGGGGAGTGGGTTGTTGGTCGGGGGGCCGTTTGTCGAGGAAGAATGTTATAGAGCCTTCAGTCCATCGGTGTGGGGATAGAGGTGTAGAGTGATACCACGTCAAGTGTGAAGAGGATGCTGGGTTGAAAAGTGGGGTCTGTGTTGCATGAATTGATCATGTTGAGTGTGTGGGTTGTGTCTTTGAGGTATGTGGGGAGGCTTTGTACTATGGGGTTGAAGGAGAAAGTCTAAGTACTGCGAAATGTGTTCCGTGGGGAAGCTGCAAGCTGAAACAATGAGTCTGCCAGGTGTGTGTTTTGTGTATTTGGGGGGGAATAGAATAGCCTCTCTGACGATTAGAGCGTTGACATTGAATCTACTCCAACAATCAAAATTAATCTGAAGGAAACACAGTGTCCTCTTCCCGTCCACCCCCGGCGACTTTTAAAAGACTAATTTATGGATATCTCTTTCGTGAGAAAGGAGAACAATGAAAATTCGGTCAGTTTACAGGTCAAAGATTAAGCAGAAACCACTCCTCGATCATTTCAGCATGTAACCTGATGGGTTCGTCTTGGGCAATAGAAGCAGGTGTAGCCTTTGGGACTTTCTGGGAGTTGGGAGCATGAAAGAGGGGGGGGGGGAGGGGTGCGTGGGGGATGGCTGAAAGATATCTTTTCGTGATGAAAAAAATCAAACTTACAGCGGAATTAAATACAGTTCTGATGGTCCTGGAACTGATTTACCCAGAACATCTTTCTGCTTTAGAGAATTTTTACCATTACCTTCTCCAGGCATTTTCACATAAAGAATCCAATTCAGTAAAAGATGAGGTGGACAAGCAGAACATGCAAAAAAAACAAAACAAACAAACAACAAACCATTGATAGCGCAATACAGTAAAAAAATTCCACTATATCTCATGCAGGAGTACAGCTCATCATAAAAATGCTTGCTTAAAAGATATATAATAGAAAACAAAAACATTCCGTGTTCGTGTTGGGCTATCCACATAAAACTTAAGTCGGCTGCCACTTTTGGATATATTTTTAATGAGTAATTTTGGCTTTAGTTTATATGATATAAGGTCTGTAACTCATTCTGTAGGGACAAATACTTAGCACTTCTGGAACAAAATTTGTCAGAATAGAAACCCTGTTGTAATATGAGGTAAAAAGGTTAATAATGCTTCATTTATTTTTCTTTTGTGTGTGTGTTAGCAAATATCTTTCCTGATGTGTTTAAGCCTACCACAGGTAGGATTTTCAATAAACTTTAATAGTATGTCAAATAATACTTACCATTTATCCGAACTAGCCCCATTTTTTAAGTTATTGGTGACGGTTGCCTTGGCTTTTGAGTGACAATGAGTGTTGATGTCACTTTTATTTTATTTTATTTCAGTCACAGTTGTTGCCTACCTAAGGTTAAAATCAATTAGGGTTAACACTTTTGACTTTCATTTTATTTTTTGCAAATCATATCCATGAATAAAAATGACCCCCAGATTGACATCTGTAAATTAGGACAAGGCACATGGTGATACAAACACAACAGATACACCCCTTACAATACCGTACAATGCAAATCAGTTAACGCCTGCTTGTTTAATCTCTTTATTCGTTGTCTGTAGATGCCCCCTCCCCCCTCAGCAGGATTTAGGACAAGCATAACGTTACCCGACCTCCATCCGTCCAACGGCTACATCTAACTCTATCGCAGGACTCTCATAGTTCAGACACAGTTCCGATGTAACCCCCCAGGACTTTGATTGGACCCCCAGGATCTGTCTTGCAGTTCTCTCTGCGTGGCTTCCACTGCAAACCTGCAAAGCAATGGGGGAAGTCGCTTGTCTACGATCCGCATGAGTTTTATCGTGTCTGTGTCAGTGTTGGGCCCCCTTTCATGAGTGCATGTGTTGGCACTCGCCCGTCTCTGTCAATTTCTCGTCAGCATTATTTCATATATCATTTTACACCCCCCCCCCACCCCCCCCGACCCATGTTGTGAAATAAAGACCCGGGTACCTGGGCCCGGGGAAACAGTTGCACGTGTTTTTCTGTGTCCAACAACTTTAGACCCCCATGAAGTTTCAAATTTGTTGCTTTGTTGTGCCTGGCTTGGACCGTTCTTGAACTTACGTGAGTCTATTATTTAATTCTAAGGAGAGTGAGAGTTGTTTTTGTCAATTGTATTTGTATTGTATTGACCCTATCGTTGTATCGCAACTCTGTCCTTTGTGTATGTACTGTATACGATTGCATTTTGCTGGGCTGTCTGTATTGAATTCTATGTTTGTTATCTTTTAAAGGACTGTATCACGCCACTCGAGTCATCTACACTACCCCTGTTAGTTCATTGTCTGTATGTATTATTTTGGGTACGCTATAAATATTTCCCAGATAACTTCACCAGAAACTGCCTGTGGACCAGATGATGCTGCTGGCCATAGGGACTGTAAGGTGTCGACATAATTTCTTTTCGCGAGGAATATCTTAGGGTCAGTAGGTCACTATCATTGAAAGATCACCCAACACGTATAATTCAGTCTTTCGTTCAGTGCATACAAACCGTTTTCTCATTGTTCTACTGTGCTATGGTGTGGTCGACTGCAGCATTGAACCTCCTCTGTGCTGCTGTATAGGATATTTATTTCAGAATAAAACTGTTCTTTGTTTCCTTAACCTTTAAGATCTTTAGACCGGCTGTTGTATCTTTTTACATGCTTGTTTTCTTTTGCTTTTAAACTAAGATCTTCTCCTTTACAATGGTTAACCAGCTCTTGACCTTCTTCACTTCCAATGGATGGAAACCAATGTACAGTCACTCAACGGAGAGTAGACACAAGTATGGATTATTAACAGCTCCCGAAGCGCTGTCACGTTGTTTCTGGAAAAATAGAAGAAACGTTTCAGTTAGCAAGTAGTTATTCAGCCCAAAATATTGTAACAGGGATGACGATCCAATTAGCCTTGTAGCTTGTTTCCTACGCAAATCAACAATAGTTATTGGAACTTTCAGATTATTTTTTTTTTTGTTGTGCATTTCAAAGGAAAGGTTAATGGGTTACTCTTCACGAGGTTAATGGTGGTATACCGCCAAGCGTAGAAAAGAAGTCCCAAAAGTTACTCTTCATTGTTTGCTAGGAGGCTATATATAAAAAATATTATTGTTGTCCGCAAATTCTCCAATACCCTATTTGCATTACATACTAGTACAATCTTACTGTTCATTAATGTAAACAGCATCAATGTTCTGCCCCAGAAAATGTATGGAGCCTTGAATTCCTGCAGAATCAAAAGGATAATGGCATACATGGTTGAATGTATAGAGGCATTACCAAGTCACGTACACAACGTAGGGAGCGTTACGTGTATGCGTTCTGGGCTATGTCCCTTTCACGTATCATTAGTTATTATTTCTACAAAACGCCTACACTCGCCCGTATCCACTTCCACTTAACCGTTCACCCTCGTTCTTCTCCTCAAGGGCACTTGCCACGCCTTCTTACCACGACACGAAATTCTTATCCAGTGTACGTCCAGCGCGATCCGCGTGTCGCATCCCACGCAGGCCCACTGCAAGATACTGGTCAGTTGCAAGACTCTTCCCACTATTGAGGGGGGGATAGGTCCTAGATTGTCGCTGACTCCTGTACATGTCCCCAAGCAATCAAGCTTTCTCCCAGATAACAAGGATGGGTAGATTAAATATTTCTGATGGAGATTTCTATGGGACCTACCAGCATGACCATGACAGAACGGCCTGCAACTAGGAGGAGGCCCAAGCGAGAAGATCTATTCGGGAACAATCACTTGCACCAAATAAACAGTAGCTATTTATTGGAATTACATTTAAACATTAGTCATGGTAGGACTTAAAAGTTGAAAACTTTAGACTCGCCGGGGACTTCAATGACAATCATGATCCCTCTCTCTCACACTAGGCTTTCACCCCACTTACTACCACACCACACACACACAAAACAACTCACACACACACAACTACACATTTTCTAACACCCACCACACCACGCACACGACCCACACACATTCAAGGACGCCTTCTTGTGTCACTGAGCCATCCCCGACCCCGCACCCCGAGAGAGGAGGACTTTCCCCCCCCCCCCTTCTACCTGCCCGCCTCGACCCTTTTTGTATCCCAGCCGAGAAGCCCCGAGACGGACCCCGAGCACTACCTCCCCCGATGCGTTCCCGAGTGAGAACTTTGCCCTGATAGCCGGACCGACGAGGGGGGAGAGAGAGAGAGGAGAGAGTCTGGAGAGACCAAGACGGAGATGAGAGAGGGAGAGCCGGCAGAGAGAATTCACTGTTTCAATATGGGGGCTTTAGTCAATCACCTTGACCAGCGAAGATTTCGTTAGGGGAAAGAGGGGAAGAAACTGTACAGGAACTTGTGGGCAGGAATCAAAGTGCTTCAGATGCATTTAAGACCCCACCTAAGGCAAGTCAGCCTCGGCCCTGAACTCCTTACACCGCCATCACAGGTCCGTGACTTCCAGATGCCTTCATTCTGCTAAATATTTACTCTTTTCGCCTGACGCTGTCGGGATTCGAACCTGCGAAATTTGCTCAAATCCCTATGGGCGAGGGACTTTGTCTGAGCAAGCATGATTACCTTCAAGCTAATGCTTGAACTGGCATACTTCTCAGTCGTGTAGCCTGTGATGTTTTGATATGGAAGCAGCGAGTTCGAGTGCGAATAATTTGTTTTGCCGAACCTGAAACGCAGGAACAATTCACTCTGTCCTGATGACCTCTGTATTCAGTTTGCTCACAACTACTGGAAAGTCTCCCGTGTGCATCTCAACATTCTTCCCCTTCTATCCAATGACTACTGTCTTCCTGTTGTTGATCTATACCATCCAGCCAGTAAATCTTGCTCCATGTTCTTGATGTATCCATTCCATCCAGAGTAAATCCTGCCGCGCATGTTCTGAGAGAGAGATCCACTCCATGCAAGTAAATTCTGCTTCCAAGCTTTGATATATCCAACCTCCATCCAGTAAATGCTGCTTCCATGTCTCTTTGATATATCCACTCCATCCAGTAAATCCTGCTTCCAAGCTTCTTGGATATACCAATCCATCCAGTAAATCTGCTGTTTCCCCCATGCTCCTTTCGGGTATATTCTAAGAGTGTAGGCAGGACCAATAGGACGTGCATTTTTGGGGACCCTCACTGGTGTTAGAATGTGCGTTGCTTGATGTTCTATTGAGGTGGTTGTGTGCCTCAGCGAGTCCTAAACCGCGCATTCTGCGGTTCCCTTGAAGCGCGTGAGGCAGCGGGTGGTTTTCATTTGCGTACCTCCATGGATGGAGCGCTGCTCTTGCATAAATTCGAGGGCCGTGCGTCCAGTGTTGGTTCGCTGTGAAGCTAGAACCGCCACATATAATGGTAATATGATTTCTTTCCAATTCACTAAGCATGAATTCGGAAGAGCCAGTCACAGACAAGAGACTACTGAGGGAATGACGCTGACTCATAGAACAGGGTCGGCCATTGTAATATGTGTCCATCTGACAGGTTCACTTCCTGACGAACTTGTTGATCTTGCTGGACACTGCACCGTAACCTGCTCTGGTTTCATGTCAGTTGACAGCCGCTCTCTTCCTCAACTCATTAGCGTTAACTAGCCTTTCTTTTTGCCTTTCCCTTTTGCCGTTGGCAACCAGACTCCATTACGGTAGACTCCATTGCTCCCGTCCTTGCTTTGCACTATCTGTGTGTTACACACTGTTATTTCCCCTTCAGTCCTTAGACTTTCCTCATGTGGACAAAGTCATTTGATTTGCTCAGCTGGTGCAACTATGAATGTGAAGGACGATCCCGCGCATTAATCCCGTTTGTGTGAGTTAGTATGCTTACACAAATAGCAGAAGCACGACAGTATAATTTGATGCTAATTAATGCGAGTTTGAAAAGATTACCTTTGAAGAATAGTACGTGTTTGGCGAGTTGGAGTCATTGACACAACCGTAACAAATCCATTGAATGACATATTTGTACAGTATTTAGCGCTAAACCAGACGCAATAAGGAAATTATAGAATCTGAGATGCCACACTACGAAGGACTTTTGTCTCTGCTCGGCTTTACTTCAGACGGACACGACTTTTATTGAGCTCTAGATCTACCGTAACCTCCCAAGAGTCCCAGAACCTTTGAAGTACAGGAATCAAGTGTGCATCCTAGGGTGGGGAACAAAGGACCGTTGCTCGGTGTCAGCTCACGCCTGCCCAAACTCCCCCCCCCGCCAACTCAATCCCTTCCTCCGTCCGGCCACGGGCCCACCTACGGCACCGTCGCCCTCTCCCGCCCGTTTATGTCTTGTACTGCGCCCTCATAAATTAGACAAAGCAGGAAAGCAAAAGAACATGGGTAAAACATAGAGGCATGCCCACATTTTTAAGCATGTACCACAACAAGAGACAAACAAAAAAAATACTGCACCGAAAAGAAAAGATAAGAAAAAAGAAAAATCAGAACAAAAACCAAGCAAATATGCCGCCGAACAGAGAATTAATGAATAAAACGAAACAAAACCAAACTAGTGATATCTGAAGTACAAAACAAGTAGTATGCGTTCTTCGTTGAGGCGAGAAGTCAGCTTAACTTTTCGATTGGTTTGATTTTCCTTGTTCCGTGGCACGTCATCTCACTGTGTTGGAAACACTAACAAACAGAAAGTCTATAGATCGCCCACAAGCGGAGCGAACCTGTTGGAGAAAAAGACACAAGAGATAGTCCCGTATCGATAAATGACTTGAATGATCCATTGGGGGGAGTTGGAAAGATAAAGTAAGACAAGATGTCACTAAGGGAACATGTGCGCAGAAAAAAGTGGCCAGGATTTAAGAAAGTGTTGTGAGCGGATTAGATTGGTCCAAACAAAAACAGGCGGCCAGAGCTGCAGAAAAAACGGAAAAAGTTTCAGAAGCCCTAAACGAGTCCTCTAGATAATCAGAAAAATCGTTTAGCTACGCTCAGCGATAATTTGGCATCAGTTACCAAACAAACTACGGTTGGTGTAGTAGATATGAAACACACCCTCGCGTTCGGCAGTTCTCTCAGAGGGTTCCAGCGCACAAGCAGGAAGAGTCCTCAGAAGAGAAGCCCCTTCAGCAAGTGTTTCGGCCCTTATTCTGCGCTGGAACCCCACTTACCGGGGGGGTTGGGCCGACAACAGCCGGTTCATGACTCCGGATGTCTGCATCTGCACGTGCCACTCTTTCACTTAACCCCATCTGGTGGTGACGAGCGAACGTGGCCGGTCAGGGATAATCGAACCCAGGCCCCTCTATTGGAGGCAGCTCATTTTCCACTTCATTAATGACTCGCGCACCTAACCCTGAGCACTGGGACCACCCTGTATAATTTTGTCAGGACAAAAGTTAAGCGCTTAGAAGTAGTCTGTTGTTCCTCCTTGAGCCGGAAACGACATCAGCTTGGAACCTCTCTGCCGCTTCTGCCATTGCTTCCGGGCTCTGTTTTTTTCCTCCCTGCAAGAGCTAAGACGAGGCTGTTTCAGTGAGGCTTTCTGTTGCAGGAAGGTTCCCGCGTACAACCCCTAGCTCCAATTTCTGCAGTGGAGGACTTTGACTGATACAAGCCTATCCTGTCCAGTCAGGCAGTTTTGAACCCAAGGAATCAGGATATATTACCTGTTCAAGTCTTGTAGAGTGGCTGCATCAAATTCTGTTCTCACATTAGCGCACCGGTCACTCCGGAGCCGCCGATCATGCATTCGGGTGCTCGGGTTTTTTACTCACGGATTGACTGAGACGTGGAATATATGCTGGTGTTGTCATGCCACTCTTGCTGATAGAAATCTAAGGGCGGCGTCCTGGTCTGATCCGATTCCTCGTTCGTGCCCAGAGACTGTAGGTGTCATTGCATCTCCCCAGTCATCGTCCCCATCACCAGCAGACTTCTGTCTGCAGTGTTTCCGAGGCTGCCAAACAAGTGAGCGCACTCTTGAATCTTGGCCCATTTGCATTGGTTCGTTGTCTCTGGAGCCGCTCCCTGTCTCCGGTGGGCTAAGTCAAATATAGTTGCGGGCGTCTGTGTACTTTTGGAAAACAGTCTTGCGTTCCTGATTTTGGGCCTTTGTGTTCGGGTGTTGGGAATACGACCAGACTACTTGTGCACTCTCCGTTTGAGCACTTGGCTCGTAGTGCCCTCCATGTAGTCACCCGTCCGTGAGTGCAGGGCTACTTTGACAGAGGCACTAATTCTTTCAGGGTGGGATCCGTCAGCTCAAGGCTCGTGTTCCTGTTTTTTCAGTAGGCGGTTACAGCAACCTCCACCACTGTCACGGATACGTCCCCACAGGGAGACAACGATGGGGGGCATGAAGGATCGTCTGTTTTTTTCTTTTTTTTTCTTTCAGAGTCTTTTTCCCCACATAAACTTTTGCGACCTTAGGTTTGAAGCGATCCTGAGAGGCCCGAAGTTCCAAATCTCATGCAAGCTGAGAATCGAAGTCTGATCGCTGAGAGGGGGCCCTATGTGCCAAATTCTACCACATTCTGTGTCCACAGTGATACATCTTTGGCTAGTGCATTCCTTCCTTTCTCGCTCCGCATCATGTTGGGCGCATGCATTGCCGCCTTGCTGTGCTCTGGTCTGACTGCTTTCTTGGATGTCCCTTCTTTTGGTCCTTCTCTTTTCTTGCACATCTTCTGCAGTCCTACATGTCTCTTATTTATCTTTGGGTCTTTGTCCTTTGCCTTTCACGCACCATATCATTTTGTCACGCGCTGACCTCGGCAGTCGTTGTCTGTTGTCTGTGTGTGTCGTGTTATATTTCTCTCTCATGATCTTGATACTATCACTTGTGATTCATGACGACTTCATCGGCACTCGTTGTATCGCTTCTAGAACTTTCCATTTTCGTGCCTGTCTTCAGCTTGCTTATTGCTATTCTAGCCGCACAGCGAACCAGTTGTCTCGCTAAGTCCTCGTTCAGGCAAGCTTTGAAAGTCTGATCTTTCCCGTGCTTGTATAGTCGCTCTGCCGGATGGATTTCAGTGGTGGTAGTTTCAGCTTTGGGGCTTGCGTGACAGGACACAACACCCAATGCGAGCGCTATTTCAGGTTCAACAGGTGTGGGACAGCACCAAGCCTTTGCCTATGTGAACCTTGTTGATTTTGGATTCCATTTGCCGCCCATGAGCTATGCTGGTTGTGCAAGATGTCGTATATCGATCAGTAGTAGGGGCCATAGGAGCCTGTTTGGTAAATCAGTCTGGGGAAACTAGTCAGACACGGGACCTATATGACTTGCCGGATAGCCAGGGGAGCCGCACACTGGTCAATGGTCTCCCAAGCCTTTCTTTCCGACATTCTTCCGACCATTGTGTTTGGTTGGCATTCTTTGGTGTGGCTCTTTCGCAGGGTCATCAGCCATTTTTATCATATCTTACAAAGGCTCTTGGATACTACTGGACCTCTTTCTGTCGAAGATTTGACTGTGTGGAATGCATGGCTCTGGGGTTGGGGCAAAACACTGGTGATTGCAGTGACCACAGATTCGGCCACTTCATGCCCCCTCATTTCTCAGTGGAAGAAACTCCGTGGATTTCTTTGGGCTTGAAAACGTTTCATTCTGAAGGAGGGCAAAAAACAACTATGTCGGTCACAGCCTCTTTCCAGCCATGACGAGACGGTGCTCGTCTTCTTTTGCTCGTCTGATACACATGTCACCTGTAACCTGTCACATCCATGAAAGGCCTTGAGGGGAGGGGGCATCTGGTATCCATCGCCAAGCACCAAAAGTGTCTGTTGTGGTGTGCGTGCTTTGTGCTGCTAGCTTGCAAGATGACTTGCCATTGCCAAACAGACAAGGCAGTACTGGGGAAATTGCAGGGTCAGCGCATTGGGCAATGGCCCCCAATTCTGGCCCACGTTCCGAAGTTGATCCAATCTGGTTGTGTTACTCCTTTGGTAGGAGGAGAAACCGCTGCATTGATGGAGCAAGCCAATTTTGAAGATACTGCTCCTTTGAGCAATAGCCCCGGATGTTCAAGCTTCTTTGGGCACCGATATGGTACAATCTTCAAGAGCGCCAACTGTATCAGCTTCATGGGGGTACAGATCCGACCATAAATGGCAGTTTAGCCCAGATCAAAAAGCCATAACACTACGTCCAAGGTTCTCCCTCTTCGATCTGTTTTTTGTTTTTGCTCTTGGAATTGCGGTCCCAGACGAATTGAGTGTTTGCGTTGTTTTCTACACAAGCCAAGCCCACGCCTGGGAATGCAACCTTTATGGACCCTGACACATCCAAGTAACTGTGTTTTCCACGAGGTATCTTGTCACTTGTACAGGACTTGCTGCCATGACAGAGAAGATAGAATTTTCCCTTCGTCGACGCGTTCGTAAGTAGTGATATTATTGGCAGCCCTGAAAATGGCTGATGTCACTTGAGTTTTGGCTCCGTTGGGGATGATACACCCACCATCTGGCGGTCATTTGCACTGGCCGTTGCGATCTTTCTGATTCTCCTCCAGAGGATGAACGCGGCAGCAAAGCAGCCTGGGAAGGGACCACTCGCAAGGCAACGTGGCGACCATTTATTAGTACAGGCTGGGAGAAGGTATGCCGTTATTGGCCCTGGCCCTGGTGGGACTGATTTGGCTCCCGGCTTGGTCCAACACACCACCTTTCGTGATTTCCGGTACGGACCAACGTTGGAGCATGCTATTGTCATTGAAAGACTTGTTCATCCTTACAGGGGTGGCATGGGCCAGCACCAGACCTTGAATGTCGAGTGTGCTTTGCTTGCTCTGTGAAGTCCAGAAGTTAATGGTTTGGTTCTCAGGGATGCTGCTGTAAAGAAATCCTTGATGTCCCCCACAGACTTAGGGTACCCAGATTTTGGGCTGCTAGAGACAGAGTACCAGAGGATGGCAAAAGACTGGAAGGGGTCTTCTGAAGAAAACACCGCTCTTGCTCGTCTTCTTTTTTGCTTTTTCCTCTTCCTCGCAGATTCCGCTTTGCTGAGGGCGCTGTGTTTTTTGCTCAGCAGACTTTCCAGAAGAGTTTCCCATGCCTGTTTGCCAGCTGGCCAGTGCAGTCCGTCTTCATTTGCCTCTTAAGTGCATTCTTTTGGACCCTCGATCTGTCCATCTCTTTCAATTGGCGTTTGGATTCTTTGGGAGACGGTGTTTTTCTTGGTGGTGGGTCAAGGTAGTTTTGCCCATCCCATAGGCGTGCTCTACATGTTGGCAACACAAGGTCCCCCCTATATGTGGATAGTTTATGTTACCAGGGTGTCTTCCCTACTCAGCTCTATCAGCTGGCATTCGCGACGTCTTTGGACGGCGTTTTGCCCATCAGTTTCTACCAATCTTCAGTGTCTCGTGTTTGCTCAGTGGCACTGGAAGACTTTGAGTTGTGCAGGGCGCCTGGCATTCGAGGGCCTGTGCAAATTCCATCTCCGAACCCCCAACACCCCCGTCCTGGATTGTCGCTTCGGCACTGTGGAGTTTAAATCCTGGGCCTTGGTCTTCCGACGTTTTTTTATCTGCTGAATGCAGTGCGCTGCTGCTCATTCCAGATGCAGCCTCTTCACACATCCCATCTTTGTTCCCTGTGGATAGTTCGATGCCGCCACGGAATGGGTAGCGAAACGCTTTCAACGCAGACACATGGAGCAATTTACATTTGGTCCCCTGTTCATAGTCCGCGTTTGGGATTGCAGTCGTGATTGAAGGTTGAGCACCCGATGGATTCATCATTCTCTCCCCCTTTACGGTGTGAATCCTGGGAGCATCTTTTCCTTTTGTACTTAGTAGCCACATGTTGAAGACCGCCAAAAGATGGGGAGCCAGCCAAGCCACAGAGCCCTGAGCTTCCCATGGTACTTTCCCAGTGTCCTATGGTCTGATCCCCCCCGGACGTCCTCCAGCCTACACCCGGAAAAGAAGTCACAATGCAGTTTACTCCATGCATCAGCCTAGAAAGACACTCGTGTCGAGGCGTGGAACGACCGTGGCAGCAGGCAGATCTCCTTCAGCCGACGAATGCTCCCCTTCAAGCAAGTGTTTTGCGCCCTTATCTCCTGACATCTAGGGTCCACAGGGGGTTGGGCCACCACCCAGCGTTCATGACTATGATAGCCCTACTGCCATGACCCCCGCCCCCCCCCCCCCCCCCCACCCCTTTTTTTCCCATCTTGCGGACCGAGCCAATGGATGAGGATTCGAACAGGATGGACCCTAACTGAGACATAGCTCATTCTATCCGTGACTTAAGACTCAATAAAGCTCACGAGCCACTGGGAAACCGATTGAACTTGTAGGAAAGTTAAGGCCTTATGGTAAGTTCACTTTTGCGCCCTCATTGACCAGATTCCAGCTGATATATTGAACATCTATCTCCTCTGCTCCGCATTCTTCGCCGATTCGCCTTTACAGCGGCTCTGCGTTTTATCCTCCCTGCAACTGAGAGACCTGTTTTCATGAGCCGGCTTGTTATGCAGACGTTCCTACAACCCCTAGCTCAATTTCTGCAAGTGAGGATCCTTTGACCCACGGCACTGCATACGCCTTTCTGTATCAGAGTGGTTGCTTGTGCTAAATTGACAACTACTTGAACATGGATGGACTCCCCGATTACATAGGCACGTAGTGTTAACTTCAGACAGTGAGGTGTATCACAGCAAAGGCAACAAGTGCAAAGACTGACAGTGATCTGACTTTATTGACTCAGTGGCAGACTGCTTCTGAGCAGCCAGCCCAGTTTAGAGGGTTTACCCTTAAACACGCTAGGCCTTCAAACACCTGCACCACAAGCTATCGCAGTTTGGAGCTTACGTTTTGTGTGAATGAATATTCTCTGGGGCAGACGCTTACTCGGCAACAAACTTAGCATACATTCTGAATGAAAAGTTTCAGGATCTGTAATGAATTTGTCCTTATGACTGCCGCGTCACACGATGGTCCCCCATCCTCCAGCCTCCCTTTTTCCCATCAGAAGTTCCAGGAAAACCCCATCTTAGGGTACTTCTCCTGAATTACATAGGTGGCGGCTGAGGTATGTGGAACAATTGCTGGCCCACAGATAATGCCCTCAACATGACACCTCAATCCACAAGTAAAGCATCATACGGACTTCCAGCTATCACAGAGATCAGTTATTTAATTTTTCTGTGGCAATTCAATGGTACGAATGGTAGTGTACCACAAAGGCCTCGGCAAACACACACCATAATCAGACTAGATTGTATGGAGGCAGGAAAAGGAAAAAACTCTGGACTCACAATTCCACACAATGTTCGCAAGCCATTCAAATGTGGTGCAGGTTACATTCAAAGATCCTGGCGGTGTCACAACACAAGCCATACTGCCACACAAACATGCACCGCTGCTGATCCAGGTTACTCCCACTGCCCCGGAAAAGACATGTCCCTCATGACAAAGCTTCAGCTTTATGGATTTAGCTCGTGACCCACTTGGTACTGGCTTCGTTCAAATGTGCAGACCGGAACAATGATAGGCACTATGACCATTATCGCAGTCTACTACTCACCACACTGCCTGCATGCACATAGCAAGCACGTAAGAAAAGGTATGCCATAAGCCATCCCCCGGAAGAACTTAGTCCAGAAGTGCGATCACAAAGAAAATCCACGCAGGACTATGTCAGTGTGGTTGTATATGAGACCAAGGAATCGGAGACTGACGGCTTTCAGGCATGATGTTCAAGTGTCAATGGGAGCCGACATACATCCTCCTCAAGCAGTTTGACAATGGTCAGTGGAAAAATGCCCTGCGAGTTCTACCATTGGAAGGCATTTCACCATGCTTTTTCCGCAACCTTCAGTGGGACTGTTTCAATGGGAAAGAATGAAATGTAGTGACCCTTACTCTGAAAAGTCACGTCTGTAGTCAAGTGTTTATGAGGTGTGATTTGCGCGTTACAGGACTTGCCCGTGGAGAGTGTGGATGCTGTATATCATAAAGTAGCGCACTGCAGAGTACATTTTCCTCTCAAGGCGATGAAAATGGAGGGAATTTCTACAATTATGAAAAACGGTTGGCGTAGTGGACTTTTGAAGTAACGTAGCAAGCACAAGTAGATCTAAAAAACGCATGCGAGCTTGACGGTAGCCAGTACTGAGCCGCCGTCAAAGGGAAAATTGATGAAATGTTTCGGAGTGCTAGCTTTTAGCGGGTGCCGCGGAGGATCGTATGCTCAACTATACGTGGTAGCGTTACCCCTCATGGTGATTCGAAATGAGGAAGTTTCGCATTACCTCCAACCGCTTTCCCCTTTTGAAGGTATATCGAATTCACATCAGTGCATGTCCCACTTTTAAGAAACACTCTGGGATAACTGTACCCGAACTTAAACCCAATTGGTAAGAGTTAACATAGTCAATCAACGAAATTGCTCCCAAGGTAAGTTTATCTCCACAGGACATCGGACTCACCCTCTGTAACACATTGTGGCCACAGTGCTTAGGTCTCAGAATTTTAAATGAAAAATCAGCTATCCCCGCTGTGAGTAACAACACTAAAGTTTGGTCAATAATCTTGCCGTGCGCGACATGTCCGATGATGTCAATTTGTCTTGCAAAAAGCTTCCAACACCAGCTACATTTTTCCCAGTAACACTCTTAAATGGCGCGCATGAATCTTGTGCAAATTGGGATTATATCTTAGCTGTGAAGGAACTCTCCCGAGTGGACGAACGTTTGTAACATGGTAAGTCTGTGCCTGGTTAGCAGGGATACACGCTAGTCTCTTGTAGGCACACGTTTGGCTCAAAATTACCGAATCTCGGATGCAATAAGTACATGGACCCCATACCTGACCCTGCTAGAACCGCACTCACCCCCATAGCTTCCTCCCTGAGCACTCGCCTTCATTATCGCAGCCCCAACCAGTGCAATAATAGCCCCCCACAATGGTCTCCCAACATTCCCAAACCTGGTCCGGCAAAAAACACAACAACACATCGCTCACACACATTTGTTTACTATTGTGTCATTGATTACTTACCAGTTTAGGAACAAGAGAAAATGCTGTGTGTGGGTGGTGTGTGTGTGTGTGGTGTGGTGGGGTGCTGGTGTCCGTCCGTGGTCAAAAATGTGTTCCACCTCGATCCAGCAAAATACAGGGCGATTCTTTGTGAAATTTAAGGTATGTTCATATGGGTTCATCAAATGTGAGTGGCCCGAGACGTGTTATACTCCTACCGTTCTACCACGCACTACTAACGAGGCTAACTTGACAAGATCTCAAGATTCTGAGTGTAACGGCTGTAGCGGTTTTTCTTCTTTAGGGAAATTCAGAAAGTGATCTCGGCCGGATGCTGTCTGTGAAAACCCAATTAGCCGTACACAAATAATATATCACCAAGGAAAAAAGTATTTGATCGATTAGGGAGTAACAGAGGATTGTCCCGATGTTTTAGGTTACGTTATAGCCGGACTAAACGGCCTGTTAACGGCTGCTGCAACGGTTTTTTCTTCTTTATTGGAATATCTCAGAAGTACTGGCCGATCTTGTGAACATTAGCAGGTATGTTCCATTAGGGGTTACGGAGGTGCGCCCGAACGTTTCCGTTTACTGTTATAGCTTGGCGCAATAATGGCTATATTATAACGTATTTTTTTTTTGGAAATATCTCAGCAAAGCAACTTGTCGATCTTTTTTTCTGAAAATTTGTAGGATGATAAAAAACGTATGTAAACAAACCAAAACGAAACAAACCTAGTGATATAGTGATATAGTCAAAATCACTTCGTGTTGTTATACCCTATCGACCACGAAGAGGGCCAAGTCAGGGCTGTGTTCTCGTTCCAACTCAGTGCACAAGAAGAAGCGAATGTTTAGGCTATTTCACAAAAATGCCCAGGTGGAAAATGGCACAAACACGGTTGAAACAGGGGAGGACGGGAAAGATTTGCAAGTGAGAGACCGCGTGTGGCCACCCGATATTTACGAAACACTTTGGGCTTCAGTAATTCTATGGCCGTGTGGCCCACACACGCTCCGCACACACAGAATATGCAAATTAATTAAAGATCCAATATCCCTGATGGCTAACCAGTTATAAGTAGGATATTTCCTAAACTTTATCGCCGATCATAGTACTGATCAGGGGCTTCTCTGTAGTGAACACAAACAACAAGTGTAGGACAAACAGATAATGTAACAACCAATAACGAAAAAACTGAAAATAATCCAGGGAAAGCACATTACATCATCCACACACCAACACTAAGGCAAGTATGACAAAACCACACAGCAACTGATAAACATATATACAAAACCATGACAAAATAACACGATGAATATAGGAGCTAAATCCCCGCTCCACATTAGGGCCGATCAAAAATCATAAAGAAACGGAAGAAAACCACAGTATTTCAGAGTCACACCCGTTGTGAGGCTAACACCCACTAGCCAGCTACATATGACCTAGTTTAGTTTGTGTTGCCACTAACGGCCAGATGATCGCCTCACGCTGACAACAAGAGCTGTAGGCAGGGGTCATACTATTGTCCACTGCTACCACTCCACTTTTAAAGCGGCAACCACCCTGAAGGCCTGCTCCTATCTATTGTTGCGATTCTGTTGTTCACACTACAACGCAACACCCTGGAGGCATTATTCCACCCTTGACCATAACTCTTGACCCCTCTCAAGGCTTGACCGCACGTTTGCGGACTGCAATAGTAACTGGGGCAGATAATTTGAAACACTCCAGGCTTTAGAAGAGAGTCAGCGCACCCTCCACACATTATAGTCCTCAAAGGAAGCGCACGCTGTTGAA
>JADBJO010008030.1:7500-10000 GCA_016801955.1 Conus betulinus
TATGTGCGGGTGTGTATGTGGATTGTGTGTATGTGCGCGCGCGCGCGCGCGCGTGTGTGTGTTGTGTGGTGAGTGTGTGTGTGGTGTGTGTGTGTGTGTGGTGCGCATGTATGTATGTGTGTATGTATGTGTGTGTGTATGTGATTGTGTGTATGTGCGCGCGCCGCGCGCGTGTGTGTGTGTGTTGTGGTGAGTGTGTGTGTGTGTGTGTGTGTTGTGTGTGTGTGTGCGTGTGTGTGCGTGCGTGCGCCGCGCGCGCGCTTGCTTTGAGTTAGAATTTTTTTTTTTTATCATTTTTTCGTAATAGCGCTTTGGCTCTCGCGAGGTAAAGCGCCTAGGAATATCCTTTTACATTGCATTACATTTCTCACGTGTTTGGTGGTTGAATAGTTTCTCAGACATGTTTAACTCATTCAACCGAGCCTTTCGGAAACTACGCGGCGCAGTGGTTGATGGAAACTCCGTCCAAAGCTGCTTATTAAATCANTTCCTAATGACAGCACTGGTGATCATTTTCCAGTGTACTTAACCTGGTTAAAGAAAGGTATGAAAATACCAAGATGCAGTCATAAATGCATATCATTTGGCAGTTAGGGAAACTTTAACGAAGGATGGCTTTCTATCACCGTTTTGTACAGGTAACGTGCCTGACATTTACCTCTACACTAACCCACTTACTTATAGCATGGTACATGAGTTTTCTTCCTGACCTTGATAAGCTTGTCCCTCTTATACCAGACATGCGAAACGTTTTGAAAAGAACCAGTGCACACATGCACTGGTAAAGATAAAACATTTAAGAAGCGACGGAACAAGGTTACAGAAATGATCATTAATGCCGTCGATTGAAGCAATTGTTCTCAACGTGTGTGTGTGTGTGTGTGTGGTGTGTGTGTGTGTGTGTGTGTGTGTGTGTGTGTGTGTGTGTGTGTGTGTGTGTGTGGTGTGCGTGGGTGCGCGTGTGCCTTTACCTGCACAACAACACAGACCCCCAGTTGACACTGCGCAGCAAGATGTCCACGCTGACGACCGGCAAGACAGCAGCGCCCGGTGGTTTTGCAGAACAAGGCATCGGATGCAGCAGGGCACGAGGGCCGGACAGTTGACCACAAGACTGATGGAGAAGGTGCTGCCTTCTGACATGTCTGTGGTGCTGAACGAAGAAACAGGAATGAGGAGAACAAGAAAAGAATAGGACAGCTTGACGTCAAATCAGAGAGAGAGAGAGAGAGAGAGAGGAGAGAGAGAGAGAGAGAGAGAGAGAGAGAGAGAGAGAGAGATAGAGAGAACACAGTGCAACAAAAGTCAACGCAACAACGCTATGCAACACAATATAGTGCATTACCATAAAGCGTTTTACCTTACCAGGTATGTGTATGCATTATTCAACCCAGCAAAGTAAATTGGAAAACGGATGTGCAGTGAAATGACTGAAACTGTAAGACAATTGAAAACTGCGACGTAGCTCATAAGGCACCTGTTTATAATGTCTTTATTGCAAATACAGTTGATGTTATGAAGAGTGTTCACAGGGCTACAATCCATGCTGGACAAAACAGAGAGAAGAAAATAAGGAAGATTCAGCTGACTCATGCAAACGCAAGCAGAGACACAAACGAAACGTTTAAAACCCTTTGGCAAAAGTGTCTTGAGGAACCAGCAGGCTGTCAAGAAAGGAGTGCTGTTTAACCATTTCTATTATACCCGCACCAGCAAAGTAAGTGGTGTAAATTACCACCACTGGCATCGAACTGGGTAGCCCATTCCAGCTCAACGACGTTTTCCTCTCTGTGTAGCTCCTATTATTGTTCAAAGTGATAACGGTCCTGAGTTTGCTGCTCAGATTGGTACCGAACTGACTCCTATGTGGCCATGTTTTTTTTTAACGATGATGTTGGAAAATTCCCGATTTTCTCAAGGCCAGAGTTCGGTAGAATGTGCATCTACTCTCATTATAGACACGCTTGTTTTGTTGATGGAAGAATGAGAGTTCTGCAGACTTGATGACTGACTTAATGCTAGTTCACTTTTCATAGAACTTTTCATCTCACTTTGGTCCCAAGCGAAGTCCGTGTTTTTTTAGCACAAGTTCGAGAGAAAAACATGAATTCAACATTGGTACCTCCAGGACTAACCAGCCACCTGCAGATTGAGGATAGGATATCATCAGTGTTGAACGAAACACCAGCTGATCAAACCCAGAACACCACCTTTTACACAATGGACAGAGTTGTTTCTCCTTTACAGTCTACCACACACACACTACCCCTGACAACACGTGGCGATTTGGGAGCGGCGACCCACCAGCCAGAGAGCGCCAGGCAGCCAGGTTCAACATGTCTTCAACGAACTTGAAGAAAAGTTTCAGGGCTTAGGGTCTAGTGCCAATGTTGCAGTACCCATCCCTCTACCGGATCGCAGACATGAAGACATGTATAACATGCTAGGACTTACCAGCCGCCGTGGCGAAGTGGTTAGAGTCGCGGACTCCCGGCAGGGA
>JADBJO010008030.1:15000-22500 GCA_016801955.1 Conus betulinus
TGGTTCATCGTTTCTTACGGAGAGTTTACATTCGTGTAACAGACTTGCGGAACAAGCTACCTGAATAATACAAAATGGCACATTCTTCTTTCCCTGAACTGTTCAGTGTGACTGACAGCACAAGTCTTCAAATCAATTCATCCAAAGATTCGGAATCTGTTGTGCAAAACACCTCCCTCCGAGGCGATTGCATCACCGTTGTATTCAGCGAGGTGGAATATTTGCCTTGGGACAACCCCCACAATATTATCAGCGAAGAAGTGGAAACCATCGTTTACCGAATCAAAAACAACCTGCTTGTGCTGCTGTTTTCTGATTGGTGGACCTGCCAACGTCATCAACATGGCGGTGTTTTACAAACAAGGCCTTCATGATCGTGTCAACCTGTGTCTGTTTGCCTTGGCCTTAGCGGACGGCGTCCACCTGACGATATCAACGCTAACGCATGGTGAGCAGCTGTTCATACAGTTTTACCACCAAAGAAAGGTTTGGGCCCGTAGGAATTCTTTTGGCAAATAATAGTATTCTCGTCCTCATAGCCTCCACCTACATTTCCACATTCTGTCCGCCATCATCGCCACAGAAAGATGCCTCTGCGTCCTCAACCCGCTGAGATTCCAGACTCTGCTACGTACCAGAACGATGGCAGCCATCGTCCTTGTAACCAGCGTGCTGATAACAAGTTGTATTTCATGGTGGCGTTTCGGTATCATGTAGGATGTTTTCACGACCCCGAATCTGGAGCAGTGATCAAGACATTCACTGATGGATCATTTTACAAAAAACACAAACGGTTCATCAATCAGCTCCACAGTTACGTGTTTGGTTTGGGTCTGCTGCCTACAGTGGAAATCACCGTGGTGACCATAGCAACAGCCATAACCATCGTGTGAAATTACGTCAGGCAGTGACGTGGAGATCAGGAAACGTCCTCTTCCATCTCTCCCAAGGAACTGGCACTGACCAAGATCCTCGTGGGTAACTCGGTCTTCTTCATGGCCTGCATTACGCCGGTCACTCTCATTCGTTTCAGCAACCTGTTCTTTCCGGAGCTGAAGTCTGGTCGACGTCATCAAACCTGTACTTAGCAGGAGTCTGGCTTACGGAGATGTTCTCGTCCGTCAACTCCACCTTCAATTTCTTTGTCTATGTGCTCATGGGCTCCCGCTACAGGGACACACTTCGGGCTTTGTTTGGCAGAAAGAGCAAGGCATCAACACGGTGAGAGCTGCAGGACCTTTTCTTTTCGTATGAAATGGTGAGAAATTGCAAATTAATGCGTGTGTGTGTGTGTGTGTGTGTGTGTGTGTGTGTGTGTGTGTGTGTGTGTGTGTGTGTTTAAATCATAGACATTGTCCGGCTCACCTTCCTCTGCCACATCCCTCCCTTTAATATCTACGACCCACCCGTATATGCGACACATCTTGAGACAGGGGTTCATTGCTTACACCCACTCACAGATGCAAACACATTTGCTTCTTCTTGTTATTGTTGTTCTGTGTTCGCACGTAGAAGCTCGAGCGTTTCACTGTCTGTGCGACCACGTGCTGTTACTACAACAACAATAACGACAACGACGATGACAACGATGTCAAGTAGGCGTTAGCTGGTGATGGCTTTCATGGCAGATTATTAAAGATGCTGAGGCAGTGCAGGACACGGTCTGTCATGGACTGCTGTGCTGGTTTCTGCTCGACCCACGATGTTGACGTGAATCACGTGTTGAGCTCTGAACCTTCGCGCTGTCCATGTCTGAACAGTCCAATGTGAGTTCATCTATGTAGAACAGGTTTGTCTGAAAAGTCCATCGTAAGGTCACCTAAGTAGAACAGGTTGCACCCAGATGTGCTGAAATGTGTGCTCTGTACAGTCCAGCCTAGCTCTTTGTATTGATCCTGACTCTACTGGCATCATGATTTGAACAGTTCAGCGTAGTTCCTCCTACAAGTTTTCACTTTGTTTACGTCAGTCTAGTATAAGTATTCCTTTACATCCTGACCCTGCTGAGCTCACAGTGTGATTCCTCTTCCTTCTCTCTCTCTCTCTCTCTCTCTCTCTCTCTCTCTCTCTCTCTCTCTCTCTCTCTCTAATTCTGACTTCACTGACGTCAAAAGACCAATTATGTGGGAATGAGCACATTCAAACCATTATCAGAACATACCATTTTTTTTTTTCCTGTACCACGAGAGTAAGTGGCTGGTGTGCACGATGTAGAGCTTGGTCATTAATGGATCAACAGCTGTCCAACCTCAACCACGCGCAACTGCTCAAGTTAGCTGTCGCCATGAGTAAGCACTTGGTCACGAAGTGAAGTGTTGAGGTTGTAGGGGAAGCTGGCAGGTTTCTTGTGACCACAGTTCAGCCAAAAAGGTGGGGGGGGGGGGGGGGGGGGGGGAACTGGTGTTAATATGGTCAACAAAAGGGGGGGGGGCAAAGAGGGGGGGGGGAAAGGTGGGAGGGAGAGGACCATCTGGGTGGTGGTTTACAGAGAAAGGGGGAGGGGGTGGTGGTAAGGAAAACATGTCTTTTTGTCCATTGCGCCAAAGCGCTGCCACTCTGATGTGCGACAGGTTATGGTGTCCAGAAGTGAGTGGTTTGCCACTGGTGTATCTTTTCCTGTCAGGATGTTGTCCCTGTGTTCTTTGAAGCGATCATTGAGTGATCTGTATGTTTCTCCCACATACATCATCATGGCACACAAGGTACAGGTCAGGACATAGACAACATTTTGAGGCTCTCTACAGTATCCTGTAGAATGGTCTTGGACAGAAAGTCATGGTGAAATATACGTACGCTCTCTACAGTATCCTGTAGAATGGTCTTGGACAGAAAGTCATGGTAAAATATACGTACGCTCTCTATAGTATCCTGTAGAATGGTCTTGGACAGAGAGTCATGGGGGAGATACATGTCTACCCTCCACTGTACCGTGACGAATGGACTTGGACAGGTAGTGATGGTGAGACACATGTACGCTCTCTACTGTATCCTGTGGAAGGCTTCGGACAGGAAGTCCTCTCTCTCTCTCTCTCTCTCTCTCTCTCTCTCTCTCTCTCTCTCTCACACACACACACCACACACACACGCACACACACGCACGCACAGAGAGGAGAGAGAGAGAGAGAGAGAGAGAGAGAGAGAGAGAGAGAGAGAGAGAGAGAGAGAGAGAGAGAGAGAGAGAATCTATGTGTAGATGCTTTTGCAGTTATCTAGTTTTATTGGTTGAAGGCAGTGTAGGAGATAGTAGTAGTCCGTCGGGAGCGCACTGCAGCACACAGTTGCCACCTGCCTCGCGCAAACCTTCTACAAGCTTTCCTTCCTTCCTCGTAATGTGATACTTGCCATCTGGCTGATAGCGTGTCGGAAAGCAACACTTTTGTGCCAGAAAGCAGCGGTCTGCGTGTGATTGATGCCACTGGATCGTTCGGTCTTTTTGACTGAGAGAACAATACTAAACACGAATTGGTGTTCTTTCGTACGCAGCATAAAGAGTTGCTGACAAACAAACAAAAACAAAATTGAAACAGACTGACGAACGTACACAAAGTGAAATGAAAATTCAACTCAGTGGAGAGCAAGCGTCTTAAATTCAATCACGCCCAAACTCAAACATATTGGACCTGCATATATCTTTCCTTCACAACTGACAGAGAAGTATTCGCGGTACGCCTACCTGACAGCTGGTACAGGGCCCAATAAACAGTCACTGTCGGCACTGGTCAGCTTCACTGGGAACACGGCGACAGCTTCCCTGCTATGGCCTAGGCATGTTTTGGTTGTTTATCTGTGTGCTCTACGTTCTTGTGAAGCATGCCGATACTGATTCTATCACAGCCACACCATGCTTTTAGTAAAGCAAGATATTAGCATGCTACACATGCAGATGTCAGTTATAAACAATGAAATGCTTCCTACCAGACCTTGTTGTATTTTCTCCGTTTGAATCACTCAATATACTCTCTGTTAATCACTGAATATATAATCCATTTGAAACTGATGTCAAATATATCAACACACGCCAATGCAAATTTTTGTCGGGTTTTCATTTTCATGGTAAGCCTACTCAACGACTGGGTCACACCAGTTCTTAACATCGGTATGAGAGAGAGAGAGAGAGAGAGAGAGAGAGAGAGAGAGAGAGAGAGAGAGAGAGAGAGAGAGAGAGAGAGAGGGAAAGCGTGTACACACACACACACACACAACAAGAGAGAGAGAGAGAGAGAGAGAGAGAGAGAGAGAGAGAGAGAGCGAGAGAGAGAGAGAGAGAACACACACACACACACGCAATTGTCAGTAACCCACACACCAACAAAACCTCTCTCTATATATAGATATATACATAGACAAATGCTCACACACACACACACACACACACACACACACACACACACACACACACATGCCCGCGCGCGCGCGCGCGCGCGCACACACACATACACGCAGGCACACAGGCACGCGCATTCACACGAATCACAACTTAAATTTAGAGTCTCTCTCTCTCTCTCTCTCTCTCTCTCTCTCTCTCTCTCTCTCTCAAATGTAACTGCAGAAATCTGCAGAAATATCTAGACCGAAATACTGCAACAAATCTTCACTAAAGTTGACACACAAAGTCTTGCGTTCGCTGCACTCACGACACAAACAAATCTACAGGTCTTTTGTGTTCACTGAAGTTGTGTGCAAACGCCTCCGCCATTGTCAGCGTTACAAACATGCACACACGTAGCACAGATCGGAATGAAGTACGCCTACACAAATCACTCGCACACGCATGCACAGAGAGAGAGAGAGAGAGAGAGAGAGAGAGAGAGAGAGAGAGAGAGAGAGAGAGAGAGAGAGAGAGCGAGCGCGAAACACACACACACACACACACACACACACACACACACACACACACACACTTGATACATGTATGACGCACAGATAGTAGAAAAACACACGCAAAAAGATCTGTCTCAGCATCACGGTTCCCACGTTACAACGTGGCACTCTGCACTGGGCTGTCCACTGACGGCCGATGAGAACGCAAAACTCCCACTGTATAAAAACTGAGCGATGAACACAAACGTGGACAGTACAAGTTATATAACTCGACAAAATGAAGGAGAACACTCACACTAATCACACAGAGAGTAAATCATATCCAAAAGTTTTACGTGTGTGTTAGCACAATCTTCATCAATCTCCAGAGTAAACAAACAGTGTAAGAATAATGCTTTTCTCGCAGTCTGAGACTTCCAAAGCGCTGTTCCCATGCTCCGCACTTTCTGCACACAGCGTTGAAGGCCACAGCACGGGCTCAACTGCTGTGCGTCCGGGCTGTGCACTAGAAAGGGTGATTTTCATCTAGGCTGGACGGCTGTGCTCTTCAAATGCAGCTGATGCTTTGAAGGTGAAGGACCTCCAAGATCATCTGTCAGCAGCAAGGGCTTCGAGCTCGCGAGGCTGGATGCCTCACCATTTGAGATTACTCTTAAGGGTATCTTCGTATCTCAGTTTGGGCCTTCCCTGTCTGTGTGAGCCTTCCTTGGGCTCACCATACATCAGTTGTCTGGGGATGCGGCTGTCGTCCATTCTGATGACATGCCCAGTCCAGTGTAGCTGAGCCGTCAGCAACATTGCCTCAGTGCATGTCATGCCAGCTTTGTCCAACACCTCTTGGTTTGTGACTTTGTCCTGACAGTGAATGCTCATAATCATATACACAGCGATCATGTATGGAACTGTTCTAGCTGCTTGATATGCTTTCAGTAGAAGGTCCACGTTCTACATCCATACAGAAAGTGAAAAAACAACTACAGCCTCGTAGATCTTAAGCTTGGTAGACAGTCTTATGCCTTTCTGCTGTTGTATCTTCACTTTTAATCCTCTGAGGGCCTGGCTGGCTTTCTGGATCCTGGACATGATCTCTTTGTCTAGTGAACCATCTGCAGAGATAACGCTGCCCAGATACTTGAAGCTCTCCACGCACTTCAGTTGGACTTCATCAATGGTAATGGCTGGCTGGGGCTTGGCTGTGTTGGGGTGACTTGGACCAGGATCTCCATTTTTTCAAGACTGATTGTCAGTCCAAACAGCTTGGATGCATTTGCGAACGGGTCTACAATGACCTGCAGGTGTTTCTCATTGTGTGCCATCAGAGCAGTCATCTGTAAAAAGGGCTTCAAGGATGAGTTTCTCCAGGGTCTTTGTATGAGCAGCAGCAAGACAACAGAGGTCAAACACAGATCCATCTGAGTGATACTTGATGTATACGCCCAAATGCAGATCTTTCACGGCATGAAGAAAGACATGCGTGAAGAAAGAGTTGAACAACATGGGGGCGAGGACACAGCTCTGTTTCACTCCATTTGAGATGTTGAAGGAGTTTGTGCATTCACCATTAGAAAGGACATATGTCCAGTCATGTTGTCACAGAAGAGTCCTATCAGGTAATGAACTTTTATGGACAGCCCAGTTTTATCAGGATGGTCCACAAAGCTTCTCTGTTCACACTGTCAAAAGCTTTCATAAAGTCTATGAATACTGTGTATGAGTCCATCTGTTGCTCAATGCATTTCTTCTGGACTTATCGCACAGCAAACACCATGTCTATGGTACTGCGACCAGCAATGGATGGAGAGAAGAGAAATTCCTCTGTTTTTGCCACAGTCTGATTTTGCACCTTTGTCCTTATAAAGTGCCACGATAGCGGCATCACTGGTCTGCTGGCATGTTCTCATTCTCTCAGATGTTCGAGAGGACATCGTGGAACGTGTGTTATACAATTCAGCAGGAATTCCATCTTGTCCAGGCGCTTTTCCGTAGTTCATCTGCTTTATAGGAGTCCTGACTTCATCCTCAGTGGGTGGTAGGTCAAGGTCCACCTGTGCAGGCTTCTAGGGTATATTCTGTAGGACTTCCTGATCAGCAGTGGGTGCCCAGTTTAAAAGCTGGCTGAAGTGTTCTTCCCACCTTGCGCTGATTCCCTCCTTGTCCTTGATAATGGCAGAACCATCAGCAGAAAGCAGAGGGGCTGCTCCTCCTTCTGAGGGGCCGTAGATAGCCTTGATGGCACTGAACAGCATCTTAGAGTTGTTGGTATCTGCATACAGCTACATTTCATCAGCCTTCCTTTCCCACCAACGGTCCCGCATGGCTTGGAATTCTTTTTGGGACTCTGGCTTGGCAGTCTTGAATCTGCCTGGTCGTGAAGAACAATTGAGGTGGTTCTGCCAAAATTTAGAAAGAGAGGGGGTTAGTTACCACCAAGGACATTGACAAACAAAGCACAGGACAAGACACGATGCATTTCGACCTCTTGGGTCTTCTTCAGGCAAAAAAAATAAAACATGGTTCTGCCATAAGACGGCCTTATTCTTATTGTCCAGCAGCGCTTGCACGGCCTTATCGTCTTCATCAAAGCAGTCTTGCTGAAGCTTCCTCTTTGGGCCTAGTACTGTCTCTGGCTGTCTCTGTGACCACGTCTTTCAACTGGTCCACTTTTCCTGTGGTCCACCA
>JADBJO010008030.1:27500-32500 GCA_016801955.1 Conus betulinus
GTCGCCGCGGTTGAGCGTCAACATATCACAGAAAATAATGCAGCCTGCCATGGAATAAAAAGTTGCAAGTGATTTTTTTTTTTTTTATCATAGATGGTTTTGACGAAAGTCAAATTTCCATTCGTGTGTGTGTGTGTGTGTGTGTGTGTGTATGTGTGTGTGTGCGTGCGTGCGTGCGTGCGTGCGTGCGTGCGTGCGTGCGTGTGTGTGTGTGTGCGTGTGTTTGTGTGCGTTTGTGAACGCGTGTGTGTGCGTGCGTGCGTGTGTGTGTGTGTGTGTGTATCTGTGTGTGTGTGTGTGTGTGTGTGTGTGTGTGTGTGTGTGTGTGTGTGTGTGTGTGTGTGTGTGCTGTGAAATGTTTTTTTTTTTATCAATATCGTAGGCATAGGCCTTAGGCAGGAACCTCTAATTCTGGCTAACACCCAACAGTGGTTGTGGTGTACAAAAACTAGTAATTCATCTCAGCTGCTGGAAATGTTGCGCTGATGTGATCGCATCGTATGTTTGTTATGCAAAGAGATCAACCAAGAAAAGGTAGTAGACCCTAACCCTTATTGGTAAACCCTGGATCATTCGTAAGTTTACCGAAGATCTAATCCTAGATCTAGAAATCACACGCCTTCCGAGATTTGGTTACAGTTGAGGGTAAGCAGCCTTCTTCTTCTTCTTTTTCTTCCAGAAGAGCGACCGCAATCAACTAGTTAATTATTCTGTCACTTTGGAGGTCGGCGGATTAAAAACAAACAAACAAACAAACAAACAAACTTATTTTATGAGTCTGGAGGCCCTGACACAAAAGTGTCGAAGGCTGTGGCCTCCACGACGCTCTGGGCAGACGGTTCCAGTCACGGATTGTTCTCGGTAGAAAAGTATGTTGTAGCTTTGACTACAACCTCTGTCATTCTAAACAGAATGAAGATTTGTAAAGATGTAAAGAAAGACCAGCTAAAAGTATACAAAATTATCAATAAATGTTGCTTATTTGTTATTAAAAACATAGCTTTATATTGTACATTTCATTCATATCCATTCATAATTGTTGAAATTCGCTTTTCATTGCTCCATAGTCTGCGCAGTTTCTAGAATCGTGAGTACAGGAAGTGGGTTGTAGTACAGGAAGTAGTGTTGTTATTTATTATCTCTGTGATTCTCTCGTCATTCTATTAGTTACTTGAAAGACTTAATTTATGAAATTTTATCCATCTAGAAGTGGAGACCCACATCACTACACATATATCATAGTTCATAAGCATCTAGCAGACTTGTAATTGCTAGTCTTGTCCAGCTCAGCCAGAACTTATGAACCAAGTTCTGTCCGTCATTGCAACGACACAACGCTCGTCAGGATGAAAGGTCAGTGCCTGTTTTTCCTGTTGCTACCTGCTTTCATGATTGAGAGTGAACTACCGATGCAGAGAGATTGCCCTAGCAGTGCTCTGTTGTACTGTCGCTCGCTGAAGAAACTGCTAAAGTCAGCTCCCACCCAGTCGACCCAATGCCCGAACAAGACAAGCTTTCTACTGTTACTCCGCCTTTCAGGAGAAATCCATTGCAATCCTGGACCTAGGCCACCTAAGTTCCCCTGTGGAGTGTGTTCTAAGGCCGTGAAATGGGATCACCGTGCCCAAAGTGTATGTTGTGACTCTCGTGATGTCTGGTTTCATCAGCATTGTTTAGCAATGCCAGACGCTGTCTTCAAGACTTTAAAGAATGTCTCTCGGGAATGCGTTCAGTGTGGCCTTCCGAATTTCTCTTCCACATAGTTGACTCAACTAGCTTAGACTCGCCTAACTCATTTGAAGCCCTTGCTTCCCCTGTAAGTGACACCTACAGTTCAGACCTGAGGTTTTCAAGCCCTAAGGCCACGTCCTCACCTACTAGACCGAATGTCGAATGTCTCAAGCAAAGTGCCAATAACCAGAGTGCTCGCAGAGACATCCCTTTGAGACCTCTCATACTCAACTGCCAGTCAGTCCACAACAAGAAAGCTCAGCTGGAGAGTATAGCTGATGCCACTCAGGCGGACATCATTGTTTGGTACAGAGTCACGGTTGGACGGTGACGTGAACGAGAATGAAGTATTCCCATCAGGTTATAAACCCTATACAAGGACTAGGTCTTCAGAGGGTTACGGTGGAGTCTTTAACCTTGTATCATCAGAGTTAGAAAGTGACGAACTGGACGAGCTCAAGGCTGACAAAGAATCGGATAGTGAGATACTGTAGGTGAGAGTGTGAAGGTGAGGGGGACCAAGAGCCTCTCCATCTGTGCCTTTTACCTGGCCCAAGCATACCAACGTCCTGGCTGTCTAAAAGACCTGGAAACAACCCTCCGGAAGATTCCTGACGGCTCCCATGTATGGGTAGGAGGTGACTTTAACCTCCCAGATATTGACTGGAAGTCAGATTCAGTAAAACCCTACGCATCGCAACCGACCCTGTCTTCTGAGTTGCTATTCATAGCCAGTGATGCCCACCTAGAACAAATGGTCCTGGAACCAACAAGGATCGCTAGGTGTTCTGCCACCATTGTCGATATCTTTTTCACAAACAACAAATCACTGATCAACAAGGTCAAAGTCATTCCTGGGATTTCAGACCATGAAGCTATCTTTGTAGAGTCGTCCCTCCGTCCAATCTTCTGTAAAAAGCCACCAAGGAAAGTCCCCATTTTTAGAAGAGCAGATTTCACCTCCATTAGAGACAAGCTGAAGGAATCCTATCAAGAATTCAAAGATGCAGCCAGCTGTATGGGGGTGGACGACCTATGGGTGAAGTTCCGAACCCTCTTGACCACCTCATCAATGACCATATTCCCACACAAACAGATAAGAAGCAACATGAGTGGCAGGCCCTGGATAACACCCCATGTCAAGAATAGACGGAAGAAACTACTCCGACTCTTTAACAAATACAAGTCTTCTTCCAACCGAGCAGTTAAGGAAAGGTACACCAGAGCCAAGGCCAGGGTACAGAAGGAAGAGCGCAGAAACTACTGGCAATACATAAACAACCTGATCGACCCCCCAGAAGAAGGCGACTCTGTAAACCATGGCAACAATCAGAAAAATTCTGGAGCTATGTGAAGACACTAAGGAAAGATAGTACTGGTATTGCCCCTCTGAGAAACTTAGGAGACTTTTCTCCGCGGCAAGAGACAAAGCCAACATCCTGAACAACCAGTACAAGTCTGTCTTCACCAAAGAAGACCTTCGAGATATCCCATCTCCAACAGGGACTCCCTCCCAGCCATGAACAACATCGCTGTGTCTGAGGAAGGAGTGAGGCAGTTACTCCGGAAGACCAGCCCACACAAGGCAGCAGGTCCGGACGAAATTCCAGCAAGAGTCCTGAAAGAGTGCGCAGACGAACTAGCGCCCATCCTAACATTGATTTTTTTTCCCAACACCTTACTGAGGGATGTGTTCCTGAAGACTGGGAAGATGGCTAAGTAACAGCAGTCTTCAAAAAAAAGGGGACAGGAACAACCCAGCATATTACAGACCAGTCTCACTGACCAGCCTATGCTGCAAATTACAGGAGCACAATTATAGCAAGTAATATCATGCGACACCTCACAGAACATAACATACTCACGGACTGCCAGCACGGCTTCAGAGCCAGAAGAAGCTGTGAGACACAACTCCTCTACGCTGTCACACGAAATCGCCTCTAGTCTGGACAAAGGGATCCAAACTGACATGACCATCTTAGACTTTGCGAAAGCGTTTGACAAAGAGCCCTATGAGCGTCTCCTTAAGAAACTGAACCACTATGGTATCCGAGGATCGACCCTGGCATGGATAAGAGCCTTCTTGTCCCATCGTACACAGCAGGTGGTAGTCGATGGCGCTAAGTCCGAGCAGGCCCCGGTTGTCAGTGGCGTACCACAGGGCACAGTTTTGGGCCCTCTTCTCTTCCTGGTCTTCATTAACGACCTCCCTGACCAACTCCACTCAAGAACTAGGCTGTTCGCTGATGACCGTATTGTTTACAGAGAAGTCAGGAACAAGAACAACCGCCGCTTACTGCAGGAGAACTTAAACACACTGTCCAAATGGGAAAAGAGATGGGGTATGGAATTCCACCCGCAGAAATGCAATACCCTATCCTGCACCAGATCCAGGGACCCCATCATATTTAGGTACAAGCTGAAAGGTCACACCCAGGAATGAACAACCGAATCAAAATATCTGGGAGTTAATATCTCGAGAGATCTAAGCTGGACCAGCCATATCAACCACTCCACCAAAAAGGCCAGCAGTATGATAAGATTCCTGAGGCGGAACCTGAGGGTAACGAACCAGGCAACCAAGACTAATGCATACAAGACTCTAGTTCGCCCCCACCTTGAATACTGCAGTACAGTCTGGAACCCATACACCGCAGACAAAACTAAACAGACAGAAGCAGTACAGAGAAGAGCAGCCAGATACGTCACCAACCGCTATGACTACACCTGTAGCGTTACTGGTCTGCTCACTGACCTCAAATGGGAGTCTCTGGAGTCCAGGAGGACGAAAGCCCAGCTAACAATGTTCTACAAGTCTGTGAACAACAACTTGTGTGACATTTCCCCCAGAGCCACCTCAGATCAAAAAAACCGATGTCCTGAAGTATAGCTTCTTTTCACCGCACCATTCTAGTTTGGAATTCTCTACCAGCAGCTGCAGCCGAGGCCCCCTCTCTGGCACATTTCAGGAGGGAGCTCAGCAAACTTTACTTTTAAAATACAGCCATTGTATGTGTGTCGTGTGGAAGAAGTGTGTGTGTGAATGGTTGGTGGGCCTGGACTAGCCTAATGCTTGTTCTGGGGCAGGATAGGGAGCGGGGTACCCCTCTTGAAAAAGGTGAACGTGGGTAGCCTTCCTGCAGCTCCACACTTAGCTTTTTTTTTTTTTTTAAAGGCTAGCTGGTAGGTAAGCTGGGGGATGGGGGGAGGGGTATGGTATGAATGCTGTCTTTCAAATAAGAAGTATTTTTTTTTTACATGCGCACACC
>JADBJO010008030.1:40000-51051 GCA_016801955.1 Conus betulinus
TGTGTGTGTGTGTGTGTGTGTGTGTGTGTGTGTGTGTGTGTGTGTGTGTGTGTGTGTGTGACACACTTTGGCTGTAGATGTGGTTTTTTATGCTTTTCAGTCATCGATTAATTTAATGTTATGTGAAGTCTTTTAAAAGTATCCGCACGCGCGTTGACGCGTGGACACACACACACACACACACACACACACACACACACACACACACACACACACACACACACACACACACACACATGGATACACGCACATATACATACAAAGATTCTCTCTTCCTCTTACTGTCTCGCTAACACACACACACACACACACACACACACACACACACACACACACACACACACACACACACACACACACACACACACACACACACACACACACACACACACACTGATTGTAGGTGTACGTTTTGTAAAGCAAATGTTTTGCGTTAATACATAAATAACATGTTTGACCAATGATAAAAGAAACTTCACAACCGTCTCTCTATCTCTACTACCGTGTTCTCCAAAGTGAACTTTCTTGTCCTTGCATTACAACGTGTACAAGTTTTGTCAGTGAAAGGACGCAAATTTCAGCAACTTCAAAACCCAAATAACATTTATTATTATCATTATAATTCTCTTACAACTTTACACTGCTAATGTCCATTTTTTTTCAATAGCTTGTGATGACTAAAAATGTTCGACAACAATCTGTTCTTATGTTTGAACCATCCAGAGGGCGGGAACCAACAATGACAGACATTTTTCGCGTGCATTATGTTTACAGTGTTTTAGTTTCCTTGAGTGACAGAGATGAGCCAAATATTCAACTGCGGTAACTAGCTTGCTGCACCTAAATATTCAGTGCACATTTATGGACCCTGGCGCGATTGAAAAACAAACAAATCAAACATTAAGATGCCTAAACATATACACGTGTAAACATCGTTGAACACATTATTTTTCCCTACCGAAAGATTAGAAATCTTTGGCAGTTTAATTTGCTGGTTCTTCATCTATTTGCACTGATGAATATGACAGAGAAAGTGGTCTTCCGTAATAATTCGTCTGAACTATTGCAGACTGTAGCAGAAAACTCATCATCATCACTGCGAGATGACTGTATCAAAGTCGTATTCAGTGAGATGGAGTTCTTACCATGGGACAATCCTGATAATATTGTCAGTGCAGAAGTGGAAGTCATTGTTCGTCAAACAAAGAACAGCCTGCTTGTACTGCTATTTTTGATTGGTGGACCAGCTAACGTCATCAACATGGCGGTGTTCTACAAACAGGGTCTTCAGGATCGTGTCAACCTGTGTCTCTCTGCTTTGTCTGTAGCTGATGAAATGAATTTGACTTTCTCACTGCTATTCTACGCTGAGCAAGTATATTTACAATTCGTAACGAAGGAACAGATTGGTCCAATATTAACTTTTTTGACAAATAATAATGTTCCTGTTCTTTTATTCTCTGGTTATGTCTCTCCTGTCTTTTCAGCTATAATTGCCACAGAAAGATGCCTTTGTGTTTTCAGACCACTCAGGTTTCGAACCTTAATGCGCACTAGAACAATGGCGGTTATCATCATTGTGGTCAGTGTTGTGATGGCTGGTGTGGTTTTCATTGTGTCTTTTCGATATCGTGTTGGTTGTGTGTATGATCCTACATCAGGTGTAATGATGAAAACAGCTATTGAGGGGACATTTTACAAGGCTCACAGAGACGTAATTGATCATCTTCATGCTTTTGTGCTGGGTGTTGGTCTGGCTGGGATTGAAGTCATTGTGGTGACGACAACAACATTAATGACGATCGTGAAATTACGTCAGGCAGTGACGTGGAGGTTAGGAACTTCTTCTTCAATAATCTCGCCCAAAGAACTGGCTGTAACTAAGGTACTTGTTGGAAACTCTATTTTGTTCATCATTTGTATTTCTCCTATAGCAGTCATCGTTTCAGCCGGTTGTTTTTACCAGACGTCAACTCTGGTCGACGTGGTCATAACTTGTTTCTCATAAGTGTCTGGGTAAGTGAACTGTTCAGTATTATGAACGCTACCTTCAATTTCTTTGTCTACTATGTTATGGGGTCCCGCTTCAGAGAAATATTCTGGTCTTTGGTAAGCAGAAAAGGAAAAGAAACACAACTGAGAAATCGGCCGGAACAGATGCCAGGAAGTTGAACACACACACACACACACACACACACACACACACACACACACACACACACACACACATGCACGCACTCACCCGCACGCACACACACACACATACACACACGCACGCATGCGCGCGCGCGCACACACACACACACACACACACACACACACACACACACACACACACACACACACCAACAGAAACAATCAGAAAGCACCAACATAACAACAGAAACAGAAAGCACCAACAGAAAGCACTGGTTTGCTGACACATCTATGTCCAGTTAAATAGATTTTTGGGATGTAGCAGATCTTTTGTTGATTCAGAAACCTATGAATCCAAGCCCATCTCTAACACACAGATTTACTGACATTGTTATCATAAACAAAGTTAAAAAAGAAGCGCGTCAGAGTGGACAACATCAAACGCCATTAGCATCTGATATTGGCTCTATATACTGACAATTAACTTGTTTGTTGGACTTTCTCTTATGACGAATTCAGATAATCCTTTTCCACCAGAATTAGATTTTAAATTAAAGAAACAAACAGTACAAATTCTGGACTGTGAACTAGGACAAATCAGCGCCTCCCTTTATCTGAACATAGTTTATTGACTGAGATTTTTCGGTCGAAAAAAGTCTTCAAAGTCGAAAGAATGATTATTGTTTGCTCTAAAACTTTTAAAGGATGCACACAAAGTTTCCGCTTTGACGGAAAAAAACACAAAACACTTCGCTGCCCGTCAACCAAGAGCATCTTGAATTATGAGCAGATCGTGAGGATTCATATAACAAAAAACATTTTTAAAGTTGATGATAAGAATTGCCACTGCCGTTATGCTGCCCGTGGCATGGTAAAGAATGTTTTGCTCGCGTATCATTCTGTTTGAAAACTCGGTTTTCCATTGCCACACGGCTATTTTTTTTTTTCGCTGACACCCACTCTCAAAGAGAAATTACTGTGCATAAGCATTACAGTTTCAGCTTCCTGCTTTTACGATCCACCCCAAAAAAATGAAAATGATAATAGTGGTGAAAACATTCTAGTAAGGGTTTTTCTTGACGTAAATGTAGTTTTTTGCAGCTGAAATGGTCATCACTACAATTTGAAATTTTAATGGACAAAGATTTGTCTGGATGTGTATACAGATAACCAAAATAATGGACCATTAATAAGTTGTGTTCTTCTGTTTGTAGAAAAATTAGTTCGATTTTCTACTGGACTGAGACCAAGAGGAATGTATGAGTATGGAACAAGTTTTGATTTATTCATTCTGCAGTTACTGGTATGTGCGAGTTAGGAGTATATGAGCAATGCTTGTAACTTTTTTTTTTTTTAAGGAGCTATCTCTATAAATGTGCTGCAGATCTCCTCTCCTCTGTGTCTGTGCTAGGGAACTGCAAGGAGCATTGCTTTAGAGTGGTGGGCATGTATCTTCCTTGTTTATTATTTACTGTTTACGTTACGTTATTTTTACGTACTGTACTGTTTTGCATAGATCCAAGGGGCTTAAATTGATATCATAGACTTTTTAAATCGTAGGGTTGCAACGACATTTTCTTTACGCCACAAAGCATGATGTACGTCGCGTCAGCTTTGAACAAACAGTTAACCATTATGCGAGGTTTCCTGGAACGGCATTGCTCTTTAGAACTGAGGTCATCGCTTTTGAGTTTCCTCAGGAGGGGCCAGTTGGCCCTTTTCTCCATGGCCTTGAATAGATGCATTGCTAGCACTATCAGACGGTGGTTTGATGGGTTTGTTAGGATGCGGGGCTAGATATGATCAAAACCTCCCTCCAGGAAGATGGAAAGAGTACTATTGTCCAGAAGGGACCCATGAACTTTACGAACAATGTAATGATGAAATAATAAGAATGGTAACATTTGCCCCCTATGTTAAATCACTTTATACTCTTAACTCACATTTAATGCTGCTCATTTCTGGGAGCTATTTTTGACCCAAAGCTCAACTTTCTTAGTCACACTAAACATTTAAAAACTTCTTGCCAGAAAGCTCTGAACATTCTTTGGGTCATAGCACACACTGACTGAGGCGTTGATAAGAAAACTTTGCTGCCCCTCTACACAGCCCTAGTCCCCTCTAAACTAGACTATGCTTGTCCTGTGTATGGCTCTGGGAGTCCCTCTTATCTGAAACTCTTGGAACCTATTTATTATCGAGGGCTTCGTCTCTGTATTGAAGCATTCCGCACCACCCCTGTGTACAGCCTGTATGCAGAGGTAAGTGAACCCTCATTATCCAACCGCAGGCTGAAACCTTCTTTGAATTACTAACTCAGACTCTTCTCTGAGCTGGAAAACCTTGTCTATGACTGTATTTTTAATCCTCAGTTTCAAAGAAAATTTGGAAAAACTTCCAACTGCATTCCTGCATTTGCATAGACTTCGTATGCAGCCTTATTCACAGAATGCAGGTCTTGATTAGTTGTGTCTGACTTCTCCAAATTTCCAGATAAGCCACCATGGACCTTTTTCACACTAGAAATCTGCTTTGAACTTGCCGCTTTTTGGAAAGCGTCCACCAGTTCTGAAGCATGCAAGGCATTGCTCACTGATCTCTGTACAAATTTTCCATCCTTTCAGAAAGTATTACTGGTGGTTCAAAGTCCAAAGATGGAATGCTTGTGCAGCCTATTGTCCAGGTGCTTCTCAAATATTATCAAAACATATCCGTCAGATACTTCTGTTTACTGTGCTGACCTTCCGTTGTGGTTCTAGCACTGAAGATAGTCTTTCAATCTACAAACAAGGACTTTCTGATTTTGTCTGGTTCACTGTCAACTTTGCAGGCCATAGCAGGCCATAACCTCCAACATCCTGAACGTCTAAACATTTTGAACATTTCCCTCTTTGAATTGTCCAAGAATGGCACAGCAAGGAAACTATCTAAAATATTTATCCCCTATTCAGATTTTGAACCGAAAGTTAACGATTATGTCAGAGACGTCTGGCAGGATGACTGGAATACACAGATGGATAAGAAACTTTTCCAGATCCGTCGAAACCTAACAGTGTTTCTCTCATGTACCTCTCATGGTTACAAAGAAGAAATGGCTTTATGCCAGTGTTGTATTAAGTAGTGTCGCTCGTGAAATACTGTTGCTACTACAGTATTTCACGTGAAATTGTGTCGCTACTGTGGAAATCTGTCGTTCCTCGCGTGAGATCGTGTCGCTACTGTGGAAATCTGTTGCTCCTCGCGTGAGATTGTGTCGCTACTGTGAAAATCTGTCGCTCCTCGCGTGAGATCATGTCGCTACTGTGGAAATCTGTCGTTCCTCGCGTGAGATCGTGTCGCTACTGTGGAAATCTGTCGTTCACCTTATAGAAGTCTAAGGTTTGGTCTCAATGGACCCAAACTTGATGAGTCCATAGCTTTTGCCATGGAGGACTTATGGGCGCTCTATTGAAAACCCCCCGGAATCATCTAGGGGCGATGCTGCCTCGACATTATCATGTGCCACGTCCACAGTTTTGATCTGATTGGCACCAGACTTGGTGAGTTGATGGGTTATGCTACAGAGGAGGTCATGGGCATTTTGGAAGTAAAAAGATCCTGACGCTGATGTCCTACTCGGGTCAGTGGTGTCTGTCTGTCCCGTTGCACCTTATAGAAATCTACAGTTTTGGTTTGAATGGTACCATGCTTGGTCAGTTAATGGATTATGCTACAGAGGAGTTCGTACAACGACGGTGCTAATTAGACAGTTAAGGTGTGCCACACTTGAGACAGAAGTTGCAGCACAGGCTTCTAGTCTCACCCAGTCACATAATGCTGACATCAGGCCAACCAGACCTAGCACTTACCCCATAATGCCAGACGCCAGATGGGGCAGCCACTAGAATGCCAATTTTAAAAGTCTTAGGTATGGCTCAGCCTGGGGATCAAACCACCGACCTCTCAACCACGAGAGAGACGCCTTATCCGTCAGGCCACCGCGGGAGAGAGAGAGAGAGAGAGAGAGAGAGAGAGAGAGAGAGAGAGAGAGAGAGTAAGGAGTGAAAGGGCGAGCGAAAGATACGGATGGCTTTTATCGTCTGTCGGTATTTCGATTCCTTCTTTGTAGTAAAGATCAAAAAGAATCGTCTCTTTTGTCCAACTGATGCTCAATATCTAAACATGCTTCTCTTAAATGTGTTATTTCTGTATATCTTCAAAGAAAAAAGCGGCACACCGAAAGTTTTCTTTAGTGTTAAAAGCACCGACAAAAGTGCTGAAAACTGCAACATTTTAAAGAGTAAAAGCGTGCAGTCACGTAGACAGGATGCTATTGAATCTAGCTTATTTCTTCTTCTGGATTGACCGATTTCATCACAGAAGGCGGGGCATGTTACGTCAATCAACGTAAAAATAATTCATTTGTGGCATGCAGTAGTCTATTGTTCAGTTTTCACTTCAAGATGACCGAGTACGTTTATGGTGGCTTTAGCGACAAAACTTACCATAATCTTGTGTATTATATTGAGAATAAAGTGTTTCCGAAATTTGGCGAAAAGGTAAACCAAAAGAACGCCAAAGATGCTCTACGCAGGAAAAGTAAAGCTTTTGTTGTAAAGGACAATCGGTTGTTTTACGTGGGTAAAGAGGCACAAGAGAGGTTGCAAGAAAAGGTGATGAACTTGGAATCTGAAAAGGGTGCACGACACGGATCATATGGGCGTCAATGCTACACACGAACGAGTGAAATCAGCATATTATTGGAACAATATGTTTGAGGACGTGAAACAATTTGTCAAAGGTGTGAAAAAGTGTCAGAAAAGTGCAAGATTTGAAACACAAAATGCTCCACTACGGCCAGTTCGACCTCCTCAACGTCCTTTCCGTATGTGGGGTATGGACTTAACCAAACTGCCCAGGGGTGACGATGGTTTGGAGTACCTTCTTGTGGCTGTCGATTACCTAACCAATATGTGGAGCTGCTCCCCTAAAAAAAGGAAGCGCGTGGAATCGTCGATTTTTTCGATGAAATGTGCAGCCGTTGGGGCTTTCCTGCAATTGTAATCATGGACCAAGGCAAGGAGTTTTGCAACAAGACTTTTGATGACTACTGCAATAGGTCATGGCATCAACCACAAGACATCCACCACATACCACCCTCAGGTGAATCTCTCTCTCTCTCTCTCTCTCTCTCTCTCTCTCATTTTTTTCTCTTTTAAAAATGTCCATTTGTTCCTTGTGTCTACGTCTCTCTCTCTCTCTCTCTCTCTCTCTCTCTCTCTCTCTCTAGCTAAGCCTATCAACGTCTTCTATTTCTCTCTCTTATAGTAACGACTGTTCTCTCTATACCTGTTTGTTATCTCTGTCTGTCTGTCTGTCTGTCTGTCTGTCTCTCTCTCTCTCTCTCTCTCTCTCTCTCTCTCTCTCTCTCTGCTAGGACACAACTCAGTCAGTTAAGGCTATCTTTTTGAATATTGGGTTTAACGTCATTTTCACCTTTCGGTATTTCGCGACGACTGGTCACATTATACTGACACCAGTGACCCAGTTCAGTTATGGGAGAATTAATAAGGCCACACATTGACCAATCCGGGATTCGAACCAGAGACAAATCAGGTTGCCAGCGCACGCTCTAACCGACTGAGCTATCCCAGCTCCTCATAACCACTGAGCACACCTATAGCCTTTTTAAAAGCCTGTATTCGGAGTTGGGACAGCGGAGCCAGGGATGAAGCTCAGTAGTGTAGAGCATCAGCCTGCGATTTCAACATGCGCTGGTTCGAATCTCACTTACGGCTCGTAAATAACATGGTCTTTCCGCTGTCCATTTTAATACAGTTATAATTATGGTGGTTCAGTATTGACCAAGAAATACTGGTTCACTGGTGTCAGTTTAATGTGACCAGCCGTTTTTAAGGGCCAAAAGCCGCAGGACATTAATATTGCTTTCCTCCCTTGGACAGCAGCAATGTTTTGCCTGTGTTGAGGTCGCAAAGCTCAATAGATGAAGCGTCTTAATCACCCCCCCCCCCCCCCATTACGGATGGATTTTGCACGCACAAAAGGGACCTTTATATAAAGTCTCATTTAAAGAGTACAATGTACTATACCACTGCACCACCACGCCCTCTTTTGGATAATAACGCAGGCACAAACGCAAGCATAAACACACGCGCTCTCATTCGCAGAAGGCCCCCAAAATCTCTCAGGACTGAGAAATACAAACATCTTGTGATAATACTGCCTCTGCCAAAATCTATGATTGGGAGGTACTCTATTAATCTCACAGCTTTTTACTCCCACATGTCTATAATCCCAAATCTCTACAGTCTCATGGCTTTCTAGTCCCATGGCTCTATAATCCCAGAGTTTGAGAGATTATAGACTGTGGGGTGAAAGAGCTGTGGGACTATAGAGTTGTGGGGATATAGAGCGTTTGTAATTACAAATAGACTCTATAGTCACATATTGTTATTTCGTCAGCAGGTGTATTGTTTTTTTCATTTTGGAACGCCCGTCTGTCTGTTCATCCGTCCGTCAGACTTTTTACAATTGCCATATCTCTTAAACGGCTGAACCGATTATCACAAAATTTTGTACACATAAACCTGAGACAGTCATGGGGGTGTTGATTGTGCATTCACGGTTGTTCATAGTTGTTTCTGTTTTTTTTTTTTTTTTCCCGAGCAAAATCGGGATCTACTGTTTTTGGCTTTTGTCCATCCGTCCGTATGTCCGTCCATCCGTACGGCCGCACCCCTTATTTCATATCATCGAGTTTGGTCAATATTAATCAAATTCATTGTACGAGTTCGAGAGACCTAATAATCTTTCATTGTAGTGTCTTGGTTTTTCTTTAAGGTTAAGGTCTCGCCGAGTACGGGGTTCGAACTCAAAACACAAAATCGTTGATATTTCGCTCATCATTTCTGGACGTTTTGATTTTTTTTCAATAGATACCATGTCGAAAGCGCTATCGTAGCAGTACATTGTATGGGGAATAGATGATATCACAGTGGTGCGGCTTGGACAGTTACTCACATCAGTGTGGGATTACAGAGTCAATCTAAAATGAAAAACGCTCTATAATCCCACAACTCTTTGTTCTTACATCCAATCCCACACTCTTTAATCCCACAGTTATATAGTCCCACAGCTCTACTTCCACAGCACCAAAAACATAGTGTGGGATTATAGAGCTGTGGGACTATAGATATGCTACCCTATGATTATACCATATGTAACGGATACACTTTTTTGTGGTTTCTTTTTTCAGACAAACGGACTGACTGAGAGAATGAATGCTTGCGTCAAGAGTGGTCTGAGAAAAACGACAGAGCACAAAGGTGACTGGCCAAAACTTTTGAATCAAGTTCTGAGAGGAATGCACTGGCACACCCCGAGGTCAACAAAATATTCACCATGAGTTAGCATTTGTGTAAACCTCGCATCGATTGTTCGATTGAAGAAGAAGACGAGTTGGACCTGGCAGCTGCGGAAATCCTTCAAGGAAACGACACACAGGACAAAACAGCAGCTGCGGATTCCCAAGACTGCAAGGCTAGTTCTCTCAACAGCACATGCACCAGAGAGCACACGAAAACATTCAGGCCGAACAACAAAAATATAAGAAACAGTATGATGAAAAACGCGAAAAACCATTATTCAAGGAGGGAGAGCGTGTCCTATTTGCAAAATTCGCGAAAACGTTCTAGGAAAGGCGAAGAGCTTGATCCCCACTTTTCAGGGCCATATGTCATTACATGAATAACGAATGTGAACACTGCATATCTGGACGGCGCGAAGCGAGCTGTGTCAGTTTCGCGTTTGAAACATGTTGCAGAGGCAGGAGAAGCACCAAAGAAGAAGCACGTTGTGCGCCCAAAAGAAGTCGATACCAATTCCGTGTACCTGACGAACAGGAGATGAAAACGATGGCGACGTTGCTGGGGATTTCTGAGGGCAGCTGGAAGAATAGTCCAAAGTTTGGAACACAGAAACAATTTTCATCTTTCTCGCCACCAAAGAGCACAAACACTTACAAAACAAAGGGCGACGGAAACTGCCTGTTTCGTTCTTTTAGTTATTTCGTGACTGGAGATGAAACAAACCACCCAGCTATAAGACGCGGAATCACGGAATACATGAAGTCTGATCCATCGGGAATCTTCAGATGCATCCTCCAAGAAGAACCAGAACAGTACTTGTCGCGAGGTATGGACACACCAGCAACTCCAGAAAAGGTTTCAGGACCTCATTGAGGCACTGACCTCCAAATTTCAGCATTTGCAACTCTGTGCAAATGCACCGTGTTTGTGTGGAAAGACCAACTCGACTTCAACGTTCCCGAGTACTGGGTTCCTTATAAACCTTTGTACCCCCCTGGAACCAGGAAAACGAGAAACAAACAAAATATGTCCACAGGCATCTCATGCCTGCTACATTCCCCCCATGGGCATTTTGATGTTGTGCTGGACATTTAAACACGCTCGTCACAGTGCTTTTCGATGTTGTGGCGGACGTTTGAACACGCTTGTCACGGGACATTACGATATTGTGCTGGACATTTGAACACGCTCGTCACGGGACATGTACGATATTGTGCTTGACGTTTGAACACGGGGCATACGATATTGTGCTGGACGTTTAAACACGCACGTCATGCTCGTCACGGCGCTTTCTGACAATGATCGCACCTGTATTAGAAACGTTCGTCTTTATATTTGCTAACATTTAGTCTTTTACTTTTATATGTCATTGCAGCCATTATATTAGTTGTGTGTGCGCTTCATATTGATGTTCTTGAGAACTTTGCATCTTATTGCGGATATTAATGGGACATAATATTTAAGGCTATCCTTAATATTTTTCGTTCGTTGATTCCACGTTGTGAACATTTCGTTTCATACTGCACAATCTTTTTTTTTCTCTTATTT
>JADBJO010008030.1:51187-53687 GCA_016801955.1 Conus betulinus
ATTCACATTCCATAGTAAAAGTCTGTGAAGAGCGGATAGTATTAATTATGTTTCTCCTTATTAAGAAAAAAAAAAAAACGCTATATACGTGGCTTTAGCACACAAACTTCCTGGATTTGAAACTGTGAATGCTTACATCCCTTCGACATTTATGTAAAATGTCTATTTAATTTCATTTACATTTTATTTTAAAAGATTCTAATTGTTCCTTTGAATTTTTTTCAAACAACTTACATTGCATTCAATTTTCATCCCTTGGAGGGTAGCTTCTTTTCTTTTTATTAACTTTGACACAAGTACGTGATGGTTTCTCAAAAAGTGTTTTCTCATTGACACACGTCAAGTAATTTTATTTGATATTAGTGATAATTGGGTTTCCTTCATCTAATTTACTTTGTAGCTCTTTATAATTCCTAAAGAAAAGTTGCTTTTGTTTACGAATCTTTGATATTCGCTTTAAATATGAATACTACAAATGTGTTCGAACGAATGCGTAGATCTCCCTTCGCCAGTGCACTCCCTCCCCCCTCTTCCACCCCATTCCCCTGTTAAAAAAAATCCCCCTCATTTTGAGCGACGCATACACACAAAAATTCCCCTCATTTTGAGTGACGCACATACACACAAATCCCCCCACACAAAACGACCCCCCCCCCCCCCCCCCCCCCCCCCCCCCCGCCGTTATTTTGAGCAACGCACTTCCTAGAAAGGGGAGATGTAGTATAGTACTATTTTTTAAAATTTCATTATTTGTTTTTTCTGTGAAAATAGCATGTCTACATTATAAAACATAACTTCGGTTGTTGATGAGGACAAAACAAAGCGTCATTATAATACTATATTTAGTGATCTTTTATGTGAATATATGTGAGGATATTCATCGATGAAAGCCCGTCCAAACGCTCTTATAATCATGTGTTGTTGTTAAACACGTTTGACTGGGGGTGCTCAAATCGTTTAACGCTATGGACGGCAAACCGCCAACACTTTGCTATGCGACTAAGATGGAAAAGTTGGTTCAAAAAAACAAACAAGCAACAAACAAACAAAAAAAAGAGGAAAAACCCACGTTTAGCTTATTTCCTTCAGGGTCATGTGTACATCAAATTATTAACGCTTAGCTGCCCAGAAGGCCAAACGATCTGAGCACACTCAGATTAAGAGGTTTCGCTAACAATAAGCTATGAAGCCATATCTGTAAAACACTGACACTAGGACATTTCCGTAAAATCCTGTTTTGTAAACGCACCCCTTCCCCCCCCCCCCCCAAAATTCACTTTTCCCTCTTTGATGCATAAAAAATTGTCAATGGTTAGCCGTCAATAGTGTGTCAAACCATATGCCTCATCCCCCTAGTTGAACGTGGAACATTTGGCAACTGTTCTCAATTTGGCGATGTGCCACAGTAAATCAGTGAACTTATTAAAAGTAGAAATCACCTAATTGAGAGAAAAAAAACTTACCCAAAGGTGGGATTACTTGAGGAAATATAAGCGGTTAGCAAACGCATAACAGTTTGAATATTATATGAAAAAGCAAATTATGAAATGCAAAAGTACACTAACATGCAACAAAGAAAAACAATGTCAGTAATTATTTGGATGAAAGCCTGAAACCCATTATCAAACAGCATGCATATCCCAGTCGATCGTTTCCAAATGTAAATCAAGATTTAAAGAGTATATGAAAATACAACAAACTACAGTATACTAAATATCAAAATGCAAGATGAATTTGCACTCATACAACCATGCACGTGATATCCGGCCTTATAGCAGTGAAAGTTCATGAATGTGTGTGCATGCATACATGCTTCGGTGGGTGAATGGATTTCTTTCAAGAGGAGACATTACAAACAAAACGACAGAGAGAAAACAAATAAGATAATCATCACATGTGCCTGTTTCTTAGAAAACAGTCAATGTTGAACTTTTTAAAAATTATATTTTGAATGTGGACTTTCCATACCCATTTCTGATTTAGGAATGCATTGAGGCCAATCTCAAAATTTAGCAAACAAACATAGCTACATTTATTGTTTTCTCTGAAAAGGGTGTGTGTGTGTGTGTGTGTGTGTGTGTGTGTGTGTGTGTGTGTGTGTGAGAGAGAGAGAGAGAGAGAGAGAGAGAGAGAGAGAGAGAGAGAGAGAGAGAGAGAGAGAGATGCGGGCTTCATAATCTATCGGTATTTTAAAATAGTATTAATTATAGATATGCAGTTTTATCTCACGTGAATTTTTGTCGCAAAGCGACTATATTTCACCACCTTCATTATTTCATAGGCACTGTCGCAAAATATTATCGCAAACTGCAATATTTCATGGATAGTGGTAACATTTCATGAATGTATGTCATGAGATATCGTGCGATCACTTTTCACGTGGAATACAGTCGCTACTGCATTTTCTACTGCTACACTATTTCACATGAACTACTGTCGATAGTACAAACTTTCACGTGAAATATTGTAGTAGTGACCATATTTCACGGCGACACTATTT
>JADBJO010008030.1:63687-71187 GCA_016801955.1 Conus betulinus
GCAAGTATATCTACAATTCATAACGAAGGAATGGGCTGGTCCAATATTCACTTTTTTGATAAACAATAATGTTCCTGTTCTTTTATTCTCTGGTTATGTCTCTCCTGTCTTTTCAGCTATAATTGCCACAGAAAGATGCCTTTTGTGTTTTCAGACCACTCAGATTTCGAACCTTCCTGCGCACTAGAACGATGGCGGTTATCATCATTGTGGTCAGTGTTGTGATGGCTGGTGTGGTTTTCATTGTGGCTTTTTTCGATATCGTGTTGGGTGTGTGTATGATCCTACATCAGGTGTAGTGATTAAAACAGCTATTGAGGGGGCGTCTTACAAAGCTCACAGAGACGTAGTTGATCATCTGGATGCTTTTGTGCTGGGTGTTGGTCTGGCTGGGATTGAAGTCATTGTGGTGACGACCACAACAATAATGACGATCGTGAAATTACGTCAGGCAGTGACGTGGAGGTTAGGAACTTCTTCTTCAATAATCTCGCCCAAGGAACTGGCTGTAACTAAGGTACTTGTTGGAAACTCTATTTTATTCATCATTTGTATTTCTCCTATAGCAGTCATTCGTTTCAGCCGGTTATTTTTACCAGACGTCAACTCTGGTCGACGTGGTCATAACTTGTTTCTCGCAAGTGTCTGGGTAAGTGAACTGTTCAGTATTATGAACGCTACCTTCAATTTCTTTGTCTATTATGTTATGGGGTCCCACTACAGAGAAATATTCTGGTCTTTGGTAAGCAGAAAAAAGAAAAGGAATACAACTGAGAAATCAGCCGTAACGGATGCTAGGAGCTGAACAACACACCAGTTAAAGAGATTTTTGTTGGTAGCAGATCTTTTGTTGGTTCAGAAATTGACTCCGAATCTCGAACTCTCTAACACACAGATTTACTGACATTGTTATCATAAAAAGCAGCATTAACCAAAGTAAAATAGCTGTCAACTCGTCCTTTCCACCCATTCCCAAATGAAAACAAACCAAAGCAAATTATGACACAAACTTTACTGAACCGAACAGAAACGATCCACCGTATCTTTTAACATACTATTTGGTTGAAAGGATCAACCATTTTTTTTTGTAAAGCTTTTATCTAGTTTAATAAAAATTAAAAAAAAAAAACGCAGAAAAAAAAAAGCAGAACGTAACGTTCAAAATGGGTTTTCTTTCATGACGCTCGTTTTAAGGCACCTAAGGCCTAAATATAATCATGTTCAAAATGTGAAACATAACACATTTATATAAATCATCTTTTAATTTGGATGGCTTCTTTTCAAAAAGACAAACGAATTAGTGTTCGAAAACAAAAAGATACATTCAAAACACCGTCAATATTTGGATATGTTTCTTGTAAACATAAACAGTAGCCATCGTAAAAAAACAAAATGGTACAGACGAAATTATTGTCTTACAGCATTTATAGCATGAATCTGACAGCTTGTCAATCATTAAGCTCAAATATCCAATCACATTTCTTTTCCCCAAACGTTGTTAAGCCTGCCAGCTCCTCCCCAGCATCTCCTTTTATTTGATAAATTATTGTATCTAACTAGCCGCAATTCTTACACACTCAAAGACTTTGGTCAGAAGAAGCGACTATTGTCTCTAATTTGAAAGCAAGGAAAGATCAGATGTTGCAGAATCTCTTTCTTTGACGCCTTTCCACAGTCATAGAATATAAACAAGTTCAAAAAGTTCTGAAGCTTTTGAAATTCACTGATGTCATATTTTCATTTTTTTATTGTATTCATTTGATGCTCTCTCTCTCTCTCTCTCTCTCTCTCTCTCTTTCTGTTTGTGTGTGGGCGCGCGTGTGTATTGCCGTATTTGTAAAAGCCATAATCTTATATTATAAACATACGCCGAGAAACTGACGGACGTTAGAAATTATGCTTTACTTTCCTACTACATCACACACACACACACACACACACACACACACACACACACTCTGCCGACAAAGCTGGATCTTGAACTTCCGAAGTCTTGCGGTAGAAGACAGAACCGCAATTTTCAAAAGATGAAGTTCCTTTTGACCAAGATCAAGGACATGTGTTCGTTTTGTGGTGCCTAGAAGTTAAGAAGTAAAAAGGTCACATAATCCAATAAGGTCGAAGCGGTTAAAATAGCTAATAACGCGAATTTCTCAAATATCATTGTCATAATTATTTCTCTCTTTGTTCATCGTACACTATTTAGGCCTATTAATAATGAGCAGTCCAAAAGCTGCAACTTGTAATAAGTATACTATATTGCAATGGAACTACTACACATCATTTTTTCTCTTGTTTTTTTTTTTTTTTTTTTTTTTCTTTAAAATAAGATCCAAATCAGAAATTCGGAGACATTTGAGGTAGAAGGAAAGGAGTTTTAAGAGTTGGGTGTAGCATGTAATGAATTGGGATATCCATAATATAAGAGTGCGGCTATTATACGATTTCGTGTCTCTCGTTGTCTTCCCATGACTATCCATATGTCTTCCCATGAGTATCCATATTGACATTCACATAGCCCTGTCACCCTATTATGTATATTTGGGGATAATTATATGATTTGTTCCCTCGGCTTTGACCCCGTCTCTGCCACATCCATCTCTGACCTATCATACCTCCTTCAACGGTTTGTGTCCCTCCTGTACTGTAAGGGAGTGCATGAGTGAGGAAATGTATGTGTGTGTGTTTTGTGTGCGTGTGTGCCCACGCATGCGTGTGTACATGCGTGTGTGCGTAGTCTCTCTCTCTCTCTCCTCTCTCTCTCTCTCTCTCTCTCTCTCACACACACACACACACACACACACACAACACAGACTGGTGTCAGACTGGTTCAGTGTGTTGTGTCCCAAAATGGATTAGTTTGCCAGTTTTCAATGTTCGATCCTCGGTGATTTTTGGACTCATGGTTGTCTAAGGTACGTTCGATGTGTTGACTGACTTTTGGTCGCAGAACGCATACGCATACGCGGGCATACACAAACAAACTCAAATAAACACATACACTTCTACAAAGAGATTACTGTGTAACTTGCAGGGTTTGTGGGGAGAAGTATTAATCTCAAAGCTAGCGGGTGGCTCTTGTAAACGAGGAATTTTCAGACTTCTTAATCTCAAAGCTAGTGTTCAGCTCTTGTAAACGAGGAATTTTCAGACATGAAGTTCGTTTTCTTTTTATTTAAAAATAAATCCTATTCGACTAGATCCAGCCGGGGCTCTGCTCCGCCTGTTCTGCCACTGCCTTTGGGGCTGTGATCATTCCCCACAGCCCTCACAGAAATCAACAGCTTTTTTTCTGTTTACAAGGTTTCAGGCAGATGCCTGTAACAAACCTTTCTTTGACAGTCACTGTAGTGTCTTAGACTCCGTTCAATAATGTAATTGCAGAGAGAGAGAGAGAGAGAGAGAGAGAGAGAGAGGAGAGAGAGAGAGAGAGGGAGAGAGAGAGAGAGAGAGAGGGAGAGAGGGAGAGGGAGAGAAGAGAGAGTGACAGAGAGAGAGAGAAGAGAGAGATCACAGAAGTACATCATTATAGATGCAGACACACACACACACACACACACACACACACACACACACACACAGAGAGAGAGAGAGAGAGAGAGAGAGAGAGAGAGAGAGAGAGAGAGGTCACAGAAGTACATCATTATAGAAGCCTTCCAACCCGGGCCACTTTTTTCTTTTCTGTTCTTTTCTTTTAAAAGACTGGAAGCACCAGTGACGATCTGAAACGCACACACACACACACACACACACACACACACACACAAGAACAGCCCAACCACAGCGGGTGACTGACGCCTGTCATTTCTATGACCCCACTCACCCACTGCAGGACAGAACGGTCAGCAATGGCTGTGATGTGAGATATCGATCTGGTCTGTGGCCGTGATCAGTGCACTGAAATGAAAGAACACTTGCAGGAGCCGTATTCGTCACGTCACATCTTTCACAGGCCTTCACAAGCACCAGGGGCACAAGTTCAGACAGTTTATCCTGCTGAGAGCACCTTTCAAAAGCCTCACCCCCATCTCCCCAAATCGCACACACACACACACACACACACAGTCTCATCCCTGTAGCTGTGACCCACTTTTAGGGGGTTGGGAGGAAGGGGTGGGGGTGGGGGTGGGGGAGAGAGAGAGAGAGAGAGAAAGAGAGAGAGAGAGAGAGGCGTGAATGACACGTAGTGGTCGTGGTGAGACGTGTCCGTGGTTTGACAGGGAGTAAGTGAACGCCAAGATTTATTTCACGACTGGGTAGGGGGGAAGATTGACTATGTGAGGGTTATGACGTTAGGGTAGACAGGATTTCAGTGTAACTCTCTCTCTCTCTCTCTCTCTCTCTCTCTCAAACACACACACACACACACACACATGCCCACACACACACAAGCCATACACGTGCACGTGCACCACACAACACACACACACACACACACGCACTTTCGCACTTATGCACACGCGCGCGCACGCACACACACATACACAGCAGAGCGAGCGAGCGAGCGGGAGAGAGAGAGAGAGAGAGAGAGAGAGAGAGAGAGAGAGAGACTGAAGTATCAGTGACCAAGCCTTTGGCAGTGGTCAGACGTAAGTAAGAAGACAGAAGCACATCAAGAATCCCAAGAATTGAAGGAGGCCAATCACTACTGTCAACAAGCACTAGGTCAGTTTGACCGAATCCTGCAGGTGACAGTTTCCGCCAGTCCTGCTTTTTATCTAGAGTTATGGCATGCTGGGACTTCTTTTTCATAAGGTCATATCAATAAAATGTGCTAAACATAGTTTAGAAATGTACCAGTCAATGGGTATGCAATGCACAATTATTCATCAACTACCTATGTTCTCTATGATTTCCTTTTCCTATCAACGTCTTGACATTATCAAAATTACACTTCCCCTACCAAGTAAGTCTCATTTCATTTAGGATTATGTACATTACTACTTTGTTTTCCCTCAGGAACTTTCTATCTGTTTTTTTTAGACCACCCTCTGAGGACCTTTGTGATTTGAAATGTTTCATCTTCTTAGACGTTTTCGTTTCAGTCCATGTCATGTATTTATTATTTCTTTTCTCAAGATCAGTCTCTAATGTTGACAACAAAATCACATTATACAAGCAATGAAACTATGAGGAAGCTGCTTGGCGTACCGGAGAGGGGAACTGCCTCCCAGAATTCACACAGGCTTCACCTTTCTTGGAAACAAATCAAGCATGCTTGACGTAACATTGTCTCTTAAGCATGCAAAGGGCCGTAACTGTCTGACAGCATGTGTTGATTGGAAGACCGTAGTGTATCGCTTTCTCGTGTTTCTTCCCGTGTCTGTTGTAGGACAATTTCATTTTGAGAGTGACACATACACCTGTTCCCGTACCGTTATCGATCCTTGGCATACTTGACTGACAGATCAATGTGATGTCTCATGTGGAAATATAACTCTTCTTTTCCACTATCCTGCACTCATCACATTCTCGTGCAACCGGATGTCCTTCGGTTTTGCACGTGCAATTCATGATTTTCATCGCCGTGCGTGTTGCACCAAACATCTATGAACTGTCATCAGTTCGGATGGGAAAAAAGTAAACCAAATATTGGGACATATACCCTTGTTTCTGGAAAGCAAGTCTGATTGAACAATGGAAACCAAAATTGATAGGGAAAGACACCCCGAATAGAATACAATGGAAAGCACTATTGATAGGGAAAGACAACCCGAATAGAATAGCGTTCTAGCTTGCCAGCTTGTGCTGTGAATGCGCCAGATGGCTTAACGCGTCACTCCATGAAACTTACTAGGTATGAGAGCGCTTTTATGCAGAAGAATGCCAAATGTCTTTGAGGATTCTCAGAAGATTTTAAAATGAAAAAAAGAAGAAAAACAGAACAAATATCATCAACGTTTCGGTCATAGATAGTCTTCAGGGGTTCTTTTTATGTCACAAGTCCTGAAGACGGTCTATGATCGAAACGTTGTTGGTATTTGTGCTGTTTTTTTCTTTTTTTCTTTTTTTTTCCTTTTTAAAAAATGTTCTGAGAATCTTCAAAGACATTTAGTGTTTTTCACAGAAGATCTGCGGTCAAAAATCGGGGGGGGGGGGGGGGGGGGGGGGTTGGCAGAAGAGATCTGGGGATGTTAGTTAACGAATTTCTCGGAAACAAAGTCCCTTCCTTCGCCGTCAAACGAATTATGAGATTGAATGCAGTGAAACCAGTCAACATAACTGGCTCATCACTGAGAAAAGAAAGTCTTCATGTAAAGGGAAACCCCAAATATGACTATTTCATGCTTTTCAAGGGCTGTTTTGAAATTTGCAAGAATGGAAACGGAAAACTGTCGCTTCGACTGAGATTATTAACCAAGGCTCTGTGTGTAAAATTACGCACCGCATCTTGCATACTCGTAAAATCCCATCACCAACTTTAGGATGGGAAGGCCAGTGTGGCCGTTGGCAACAGATTACATATATACACGCAGCATGCACATTCCGTGACCACTCATGAGAATGATTAATGAGAGACTGGTATTTAGTTTGAATGAAATGGGAAACGACTGAATATAGTGCCAGCACGCAGCTCTTCAGTCGGGATCTACCCAGGTGAACATCCCGTTGTATAAACGAAAGCGTGCATTGCACAGCTCATAGAGCTTGGTCTCCAACCAAAGATAGGCAATACATACATGTCTCCATGAATAATAACACGTACGTGGCATAGCCGTAACCTTGCAAAATTTTGAAAGTTCTGAAGGCCTTAATACGAGTTACACTTGATCTGAATCTTCTGACAATAACCCATGTTCCCTGTGTGCTGGCACAAATAATGTTGAAAACGAAGCCAATTTTGTCTTCAACTGGCTAAATTATGCAGTGATAACTGTGTCAAATACGTCCAAGAAAAAAAAAAAACATGTCAGTGAAACAGTGGTACAAGGATGGGATTCTACATTAACGCAAACAACATAAAACGAACTTTAAAAAAAATCAGATGGGTGTGGCTCAGGGAGCCGTCACTACACATGTCCTGTATTCTTCTACACCTTCTGCGTGCTACTCAAATCTAGCCCACGTGAGTTTCTGCTTTGACCAATCAGAGCTATTCTACTTGCCTTTCCCCTTGGAATTAATCCGACCTTCAGCCCGAAACACTCCCATTTCAAGAGATGGAAGTTGACCGGATTGATGATGTTGAGTGTGTGAAAGTTGTGTCGTTCAGGTATGTGGGAGGCTTTTCATTGTTGGTTGGAGGAGAGAGAGTCAGTCTACTAAGATGTGTTTTGCAGGGCAACTACAAGATTAAGACAATTAGTTCGCCGGGGATGTCAGGTTTGTGTTTTTTTTGGGGGGGGGGGGGAGGGGGGGATACATAGAAGTGGGGTGTCTGGCGTCTGATTTGATGAGGAGTTTGGCAGTCTTTCGCACGTGTTTCTTTTTCTTTTTCTTTTTTTCTTTGCTTTCGTGGGTGACTATGGTTGAAATGAGTTTTTGATATTTAGGGAGGGG
>JADBJO010008030.1:76187-102498 GCA_016801955.1 Conus betulinus
GAATCCGATAACAAAACCATGTTTCTATGTAGAACAGGAACGTCGAGATTGAGATCTATTGCTTTCAAAATTGCGAATAAGTCTGCTGTAAACATACCGCATCAATTTGAAATGAATTTGGATTTCTTTCCGTTAAGCGCTGGCGTTACAAAAAAAAAAAAAGCCCACATTCGGAAGTGTCCAAAACAGAACCATCCGTGAAAATGTGCACACATGAATCTATCAAGCTTTGGCATAGGATGACAGTAACTGATGATTATCGTTTTCATTAAGATCTCGGTAAGCGTAGATGATCTCAGCCTGCTCTGACAACCAAGAAGGATGTATACAACCTGGGAGAGCGGTGATACCATCAAGAGGCTTGTTACGCATCTCTCCTGAAATATATGTACTTCAATCCAGTTCAATCATCACTGAATCTGGGGATGGTTCTAGTTCTCACAGTGAACAGCAAATGCAGGGGGGATTGAGAAAGTTCTCCGTAATCTTTCGAGACAGCCCACTATCCCACTCCAGTGGATCCTTTCTCACAGTGAACAGCAAATGCAGGACATTGAGAAAGTTCTCCGTAATCTTTCGAGACAGCCCACTATCCCATTCCAGTGGATCCTTTCTCACAGTGAACAGCAAATGCAGGACATTGAGAAAGTTCTCCGTAATCTTTCGAGACAGTCCACTATCCCACTCCAGTGGATCCTTTCGCACAGTGGGATTACAGGAAACAGGAAGAGACCAGTTCAATTTCTGAAGCTGGCGGCAGAAAGGAGAGTCTCAGATAACAACAATCTACCACAGTGGTCCCAATGGACACGACGGGTGCAGCCAATAAAGCTGACTCCATCCACTAGATTCACAGGCATTAGGAGAGAATTCTACTCAGAAGACTATGAATTACCTCAACTGACCCAAGATTGCCCACAGTGATAAATACCTACGCAGCACTGGAGCCAGACCTCAGACGTGTATACTCTTAAGAATTGTCTCATCCACGTGGCTCTGCGCAGAAAGAGAGAGGCATATTTGGGGTGGTGGCCACGACCTCGAGAGCACTGTCAACATCGTCATGGTGCCTGACTGTAGATCTGATACACCCGGGTGCATTGATCACAGAAGGAGGAGGAGGCGGAGGAGGAGGGTCACACAAAGTGCGTCGTTGAAAAGTTAAAGGCAATACTACGTTTTAATCAAGATAGTTTTTCAAGTACAACTAGGCAGCATATCGATAGTACCTCTCTCAATTCCATGAACGTAGATGAACACAGCAAAAATGTCCTCCAAGCGCTACAAATACTAAACTGTCGTTTACTATAAAATTTATGACACTGGACAATATATTCTGGGTGGCTAAACACAAAAATGATAATTAACCACCGGTTTCATTCGTGCTGATGTCACTCCATATTTTCTCTAAACATTCCAAATCATTGTCTCTTTTGCATTTCATGCTTTAAATACAATTAATTTTCTTGGACCCAGTGTTATACTCATTGGATAAAACGTTTCTCTGCAAAGATCAGATTTCTAATGTTTGTGAACAGAATCTGCATTTTCGAGCGACTCCAGCCAAGCCTTGAAAAACCAGTCTTTCAAACGTATGTTACATTATGATACAACAAGTTGAGCTTACGAAACCCTGTGAATTTAAAAACTCATTCTTACAACCGTTGTCTGTTAAAACTTCTGAAATGTAACTACGCCAGTGTGATCTATCAGGTATTACACAGTGAGTGCATTCATTCGTAAAGCTGACAGGGGAATTTGACATATTTCTAATTAATTCAGTCGACCAAATATTTGTCATTCTTGCCTTAATATTTGCAACTAATGGGAACTCCCTGCCTCACCGTAAAAAATGAATCCATACTACTTTAAATAAACAAAAAAGAAAAAAGAATTTGGTGCGTTTTAGGATGTAGTTTTTTTTTAATATTAACACGATGTGTTTGAATCCCAAAATTTCATAATTATACCACTGTATTCAAAAAGTGCATCCAATAAATTTAGAGGTGTTGAAAATGGGACAATTGGTTTTTGTCCTTTAGCACACAACACACTTTTCTGGCTTTGTTGAAATAACCCTCCTGATTGAAGGCTTAATGTCTCCAGTGCGTGACAGATATCATTTTCAACGTCATTCAGACATTTTGTCTCCGCAGTTAGTATTGGCAAGTCCAAAGCCATGTGTCAACCCTGACCATCACATGTCGCTAGCGCTCCACCTCCATACCTGTGGTCATTAATAATATAGAGGTCAGCACCATGGACAAAGTCTGCTGCCCTGGCAGCACTGCGAGCTGCAATAGATACCTGCACGCAGATGCTACACCGCGAACTGCAAAGGCCAGCCCTACCTTCTGCAGACTCCCAAAGACGCTGTGGACAGATCATGGCACCAAACTCTCCAACAATCTCGGCAAGGACAGAACAACGATCCCGAGTGCTCTGCTGTATTTGGTTTTTAACCTGGATAACCACCCAACGGCTTACTGAACAGCTGAAACGAGCCCAGCAATGCTTTCTGTGCACGTTGTTCGACATCAGGTAGCAAGACAAGGTGTTCAAAACTTTTAAGAGTTGGGAAATTGTGGGCATTCCATCATTGAGTCCGAATTCACCAATTGGTGTTGACAAACCGTCGGTACTTTAGTCCAATAGTTGACTTATCTTCTGGAAGCTGCTTGCTAGTAACTTCGTTTTTTTTTCTCATGTCATTTCCTCTCACTCTGCTCATTTTGCTCTATTACTCAGGAGGAGTCGAATATTATTTTTCACCTGATTATTTTGCTATTGTTTCCCTGCTAATTATTTTGCGGATATTTTTTTTTTTCTACTATCATGCACAAGTTTCCTGTCAGTGTTCTGGGAAAACCTTAATATGTCTTTTTTGTGAGGGGGCGGGGGAGGTTTCAATTTATGATGTGCCAACTTTTTGTTGCAATCTTATAACTGTGTTTTCACAATTGTTCAGTCTACCTAGAGTGGTCTTTAGCTGACTGATCTGCGGCGTTTGCTTACCCCTAAGGCCTGCACATGTAAATGTTATTACTCACAAAACTTTGCTATCATTGTTTATGTATCAACTTGGGAATTCTGGTGACTGCATACCACTTTCAGCACAGCTTGGGTTTGCTTGCCTTAGGATGCCAATAGTCCAGCTGCCATGTCATAAATGATTTTCGTCGTTTCTCCATCTTCGTTTGATTTTTTTTTTTTGGAACTCTTTAACGATGCACTGTCAGGGGACAGAGACCTTCAAGGTGATCAGAGTGACCGTCCTTCAGGAAGTTAGCAGCAGGAGAAAGCAGGGCCCCAATTAATTGCATTCTTTTCGCCCTCTATCATCTGCAACTAACTGTGTTCCTGAAAATTGGTCCTCCACTACTGTATGGGGATCCATTTACAGCATATGACCTGCTAGCCTACTTGTCTACTGAACCAAAAGAAGAAAAGGCTGACAGGACCTGGGAATTTTTTTGTTCGCTCTAACAGACATTTTTGTTGCTCTTTTGCTGCGTTTCTGAGTCTCTGAAGACCTAGGCTAATGTCTTGAATTGAAACATGTATGAATGGTCAGGTGAAACGACAGCAGTCAGCTTTTGTTTTAAAAATCATATAGAAATGTGTTCTTTAATTAAACAGGGGAAAATTCTTATGTTTTTCTGGTCGTGAGTCATTGTTTCGTGAGCGAGAGTTTGACACTACTACATGAGGACTGGTCTCTAGCATAAGACCTGGTTGCCTTCTCGTTTGCTGAACCAACAGGAAAAGCTGTTATCAATGAGTTTCTTAACATGTAGAACGCGCGCTCTCCTCTCCTTCCATCCACCCCTTAATCCAACTAGACAACAAATTATTCACATTGTCTATCTCTTACTAGGTAGAACAAGCTTGAAGCGAAAGAGAGAGAGAGAGAGAGAGAGAGAGAGAGAGAGAGAGAGAAAGAGAGAGACAGACAGACAGACAGACAGACAGACAGAAAGTAATCGTCGCAGCAATCTTTGGCCCCTTGATAGGCGTCATCACAGTGACAGGGATTGTTTTCGTTGTAGTCATCACTACATCTCCCCCGTGCACGTGGACCCGTCTACTGTCATTATCATTTTTGTCACTAATAACATATTGAAGCTGTAATAACAAGAATAACCATCGTTCTTTTCGACATCACTTCATAGATATTCTTATGAGGTATCATCGTCATCGTCAAAATTATACACGGTTGTCTTGTTAGATCCGTGTTTTCGTCACTTCCATCAACACCAACGTTATGCATTGTTGCTAACCTCGTTTTCATGACCAGCATTAAGCGCGCTTTTATTATTGTTATTACGCTTTCTCACTATTATTCATTGTTGTTCTCGTCGTTTGCTCATCAACATTGTCTGTCGGGATCAATGCCATTAACATTGTTTGTTGGTATTATCCCCATTCGTCGTCGTTAACATTATTAGTCATCATTTTTTGTGTTCATAGCTGTCAAAATCATTCAATTGTTTTAAATCTTGCCATAGTTATCATGAGCGTTACTCATTACTATTATCATCATCTCTACACCAACCACAGGCATTGTTGTCATTGCTATATTCATTATGATAGTCATCTCTCTTCTAACATCAAGCATTGTCCTCATTGCTGTGTTCATTATGATCTTCATTGGACACAAATGGCAGGTATCGTTGGCATTGCTGTGCTCATTATTGTCATCATCTCTACACTATCGTCAGGCCTTGCTGTCATGGCTGTGTTCATTATGATCATCATCTCTACACTAGCATCAGGGGTTACTGTCATGGCTGTGTTCATTATGATTATCGTCTCTACACTATCGTCAGGCCTTGCTGTCATGGCTGTGTTCATTATGATCATCATCTCTACACTAACATCAGGGATATTGTCATGGCTATGTTCATTATGATCATCATCTCCACACTAACATCAAGCATTGTTGTCATGGCTGTGTTCATTATGATCATCATCTCTACACTAACATCAGGGATTATTGTCTGGCTGTTTTCATTATGATCATCATCTCTACACTAACATCAGGCATTGTTGTCATGGCCGTGTTCATTATGATCATCATCTCTACACTAACATCAGGGATTACTGTCATGGCATTGTTCATTATGATCATCATCTCTACACTAACATCAGGGATTATTGTCATGGCTATGTTCATTATGATCAAAATCTCCACACTAACATCAGGCATTGTTGTCCTGGCTGTGTTCATTATTATCAAAATCCCCATACATGGCTGTGTTCATAATGACCATCATCTCTACACGACGAACATCAGGCATTGTTGTCATGGCTGTGTTCATTATGATCAAAATCTCCGCATTAAATCAGACATTGTTGTCATGGCTGTGTTCATTATGATCAAAATCTCCGCATTAAATCAGACATTGTTGTCATGGCTGTGTTCATTATGATCAAAATCTCCGCATTAAATCAGACATTGTTGTCATGGCTGTGTTCATTATGATCAAAATCTCCGCATTAAATCAGACATTGTTGTCATGGCTGTGTTCATTATGATCAAAATCTCCACACGAACATCAGGCATTGTTGTCATGGCTGTATTCAGTTTTTCAGAATGTTAATGCAAATCTTCTTGAAGACATACCATGCGCAAGAAAGTTGCCCGATGATATGATGGAAAAGACCAAGTAAACCAGGATGCCAGTGTTCATGCAACACTGAAGAAGCTCACTGACTGTGGTGCCAAGCCCCCCGAAAAAGAAAAGCATGAATTTTCTGTTGACAAGCCGAATCATTTTTTTTTTTTGGTTACGTGCTCAGCAATTGAGGAGTTTCTTATGATGAAGAGAAGGTTTCAGCAATCAGCAACACTCCTTCAGCTATGAACATTGGCGAACACTGACCTTTCCGGGACATGACTCAGAATACCTTAAGGTCGTTCCTGGATAAGCCACAGTGACAGAACTGCTTCGAAGACTGACAAGAAAAGACATTTCTTGGCGGTGGCCCAAAGATGAAGAACAGTTTGATCCCGACAAATGTGCTAAAGTTGCGGTAGACGCTCATCCAGTTGCACTAGGTGCCATTTCGATTAAGAACGGGAAAATCATATGCTGTGCAAGACATGCTCTCACATACACAAAGCCAAAATACTGTCAGACTGACAGAGAGATGCTTGCACTTGGTTTTGGTCAGAACATTGCCTTTTGTATCTCTAGGGTTCATTCACAATCATCACTGACCACAAGTCTCCTCTAGGTCTTTGTTTTCAGTAACAGACCTGCGACTACACGCCTCAAAATATATGGCGTCTCCATCCCGTGCGCATGACCTTACACTAAAATCTCGTCCTGGACGGGACGATTTCAACCCAACTGTCTACGTCAGCCGTCAGCCATCAATCAGACCCCTCCATTAGAACGCTGGTCAGACCCCTCCATTAAAACGCTGGAGAAGCACACATCCAATCATGCGGCATGTAATGGTATTCCCAATGTTATAACACTAGAGAAGAAGTGAAGACAGCAACACAGAAAGATACCAAGCTGCAGAAAGTGACGCGTGCCATACAGAGGAGACGTTGGTCAGGTGAATATGTCAGTGACTTTGTTCGTTTCAATTAAAGAACTCTCCGTACATGATGGTTTGATTTTCAGAGGTCATCGTCTCCTGTTCCTGAAAGGCTTCCCTTGACGTAGCACATTAGGCTCAACAAGGGATTGTAATCATTAAATTATGTATACACGAACAAACGTGCTTCCCTGGGATTCACGAACTTCTGGAAAGTAATGGACAAGAATTGTGCTCCATGGCAGGCGTCCTATCCATGTCCCACTCAATGTGAACTCATTGTTCCTACTCCACTTCCCCTGAACCTTGGCACCGTGTCCCAATAGACATTTCAGGTCCCATTCTTAATGGGTGACCATGTAGTGGTAATCACTGGTGATTACAACCAATGTTCAGAGGTTGAAATCATTCTTTAACAATTCCAAAGTGTGTACTTAGCAAACTGGACACCCGTTTTGCTCACAAAGGCATTCCCAAAGTTGTGAAACCCATAGCGGATCTTCATTCTGTGGACGTGAGTTGACTGATTTGGCCATATATTTTGGTTTGGGCCATTACGAAGTGAAGCCCCTACGTCCAGAAGCTAACGGGGAAACAGAACGCTTCACGGCAACAAACATACTTGTTACTCAGAAGCTGGAAATGGTACTGGAAATGAGAGCTTTTGTGACGGTACAAAGTGTCCGCAGGTACAAAGTGTCCGCACGCGGACACTTTGTTCCCTGCGGACACTTTGTACCGTGAACTGACATTCAAAGTGTCCGCAGAAATCCTGCGGACACTTTGTTCCGCGAGGTGACATGTAATTTACAAAAGCAGAATAAAGTGTCCGCAGCCGTTTCAGCATAAGTGTGAGTGGGTGAATGTGCACGTACACTCCCATGCGCGTGTGTGCGTGCGTGCGTCAGCTCACGGTACAAAGTGTACGCAGGGAACAAAGTGTCCGCATGCGGACACTTTGTACCTGCGGACACTTTGTACCGTCACAGCTTCCAACTGTCTTCGCCAATACAGGGGCATACCTCTATCATCCACCCACTTCTCTCCCTTTGAACCCTTCATGGACGAAAAATGAACACCGGACTTTCCAGCCTACCTCTCGTGTTTGAATACCAGACTGCACGTGTGGAACAGGCTATTCCCAAATAACTCAAGACAATTTTGTGTACCTGTTTTTGGAGAGGGTTAGATAAAATTAATATACGGGATTTGGATTTATAGTTTTTAATATCCGTGAGTTCTTTTTTTTACAAACAATTACAATGTCTCCGGTCTTGAGTGCCATTGAAAAGGCATGTTTCTGCATACAGAGAGAGAGAGAGAGAGAGAGAGAGAGAGAGAGAGAGAGAGAGAGAGAGAGAGAGGCAGGGAGGGAGGAAGGGAATAAGAAATCTCACGTTTCTGCACAATCCATTGATGCACGTCGTCTCAGAAACGCAGAATTCCTCATATGGCTCTGGGCACTGTTCACCCTCCTTGATTCCTGTGTACAGATCCATCACAGTGTACAGCAGTGTTCCATTATACGCCTTCTGTGTACACAGTCAAGAAATGACCATATAAAGGTAAAAGTGTCATCATCTGTACAAGACATATAGCCAGTATACTGCAAACACGTCAATTCGTTTGATCAAGCCCTTTCGTCTCAACGTTATGTATAATGGCTCACTGGAAAGTAATTAATTACGCCAAATATTTCAATGCAATATAATGTTAGGTCTGTCTGAAAACAAGTTTTTTTTTGGTGCAAAGATGCTTTCACCCAAAGCAAAACAAAATGGATGAAAACCCCTATGAAGTAAATGTCTTTTCCCACTCTCCATTGATGGAGAAATGTTAGATAACTTCTTCACCATCTTGAAAGAATCCCGATTTCATTCTTTGCGAGACATTTACAGAAAAAAAAAAAAAGTTACTCAAAGATTCTGGTGATGTAGGTGGCTGTACTTTCACGGAGGGAAGACGAAGAAGGGGAGAGGGTTGCGTAACCATGAATGGCAGTTTGTATGCCGTAGCATGAAGAACGTGTCGCTACTAACAGTGATTCATGTACTGAATGAAGAGTGAGCTCTACACACACACCGGCTGGTCATAACTATTAGGTGCTTAGACATCTTTTTTTTACATAATATTTTCAATTGTTTTTTTTTTTCCAATAATAACAGCAAACAAAACTAATGTTAAAAACGCATATGAATGAATATGCAAAATCAAGAAGGGGAAAGAGAAATAATGACTTACACACATAAAGACATACTAGACAAAAACAGTCTACCAGTTCAATTGGGAGGGAGGGAGGGGGGGGGTGAACATCAGCCAGGAACGAGTCACAAAATATACTACTTTTTTTCGTCTATAAGGCAGTCGAGGAACATGTACATCCGTTATGCCTGATCATGCAGGTTACAGTCATTAGATGCAATTTTACACTATCGTGAAAAAGTTTTCTAAAATTTCTTGAACGTAGCTGTTGTTGTCGACAAAACTACTGCCGTCTTTTGTTTTCCCCTCCTTAATGTCATTACAGTAGAAACAATCAACAAAGTTTTTCACAGGGACACCATTTTCTGTTAAATCCCATGTACTTCATTTCTAAACAATCATTATGTTTTTTCTGTTTTACATGTGTTATTAATATCTCTCAGGAAAGTGTCTGATAGTAAGTTTTATTTTGTTTTTTTTTTTTTCCCTGCATCTGTATATAATGCAATGTTTAGCCCATAAAATAATGTGGTCAAACACCTCATCTGTTTTCGTATGTTCATCGTGTCCAAACAGAACCAGCTCCATGTTGAAATTCATTCTGCTGCAATGTTCACATCTTTCTTTCAATATTTCTTTCCAATCCCCTCCCCCCCCCCCCCCCCCCCCCTCTCCCAAATGTTTTGCAAAGTGACATTTGCATAGGTAATGTTGGATTGAATCTGCGTCAGCTTCGCAGAATGTGCACAGATCGCTGACAAGAATCTTTAAAGTGTAATTTGTAACAAGAATATTATGAAAAATTCTGATTTGGAACCATTTTAGTTTAATCCTTTTAATGTGTTTTACTTGTTTTAATACTTGCTCCCAATTTATTAAACAGCTGAATTTATTTTTCCATTTTGCAATGGAGCTAATGTCAAAGATGGTTATTTTTCTATGAGAATGCTGTAGAAGATTTCGATTTTTTAAAAACAATTCCAGATATCATTTGCAGTGTTCTTGTTCTTGGATTATAGTTATTGTTCGTTATTTTGATATTTGTACTTCTTAAATAACTTTTTATCGATGACATACGTCCCATGTAATCCAGATAATTTATTGTGATATCATATTTTTCAGAGAACATTCTACAATCGAGAAAACTTCCATCTTCATTGACAACATTTTCAATAAGGCGTTTCTGCTTTGCTACCCAGTTTTTACAATTCATGACTTCATTATAATATCTGAACTTATCATTACAAAAAATAACGGCTCTGCTAATACCTCATGCGAATTCATTAATTTTAGCTAATCAGCAAAGTTAACGTAATACGTGAAAACATTTTTCCAAAACTCATTACTTTTTTTTAATGAATTTGTTTAGGTCTGTAAACGTCAAATAAATCTATTTCTAGGCACATAGCACCCAATATTGCTTTTTTTTTTTTTTTCCATTTTGGACTTGTCATATATACGTTGTTTTTACCCAGGTCATTTTTAGGACTTGTATATATTTCTGTAAGTAAGGTACACCTATACCTCCATTTTCGACAGTATTACCGCATATTTCCTTTTGATCTTGTTTTTTTTTTTATTCCATATAAATTCAAAACATAGTTTCTGAAGTTGGTTTCTTTCGTTTTCGGGAGGGTTTGGTAACAGAATCCACAGGTATATGAGTTTCGAAAGTATCATGGACTTCAGCACTGCAATCCTGCCTAGGGGTGTACATATACGGTTTGACCACATTCTGAGCATTTGTTCGCCTTCATTAAATTTAACTGCTGTGTTGATTTCTGTCATTTTTTTATATATCGTCTGTGAAACGAATTTCTTATATTTTATATTTTGGGTGGGTTCCATTTCATTTTCCTTTCAGGCAGATACTGACATTTGAATGCTTCAGTCTTCCTAACCATACATTTGCATTTTTTTTCATAACTCAGTTTAAGTCCTGAAAAAGCTTCAAAATCTCTAAGAGTCTCAAGCAACTTTTCATATGACAGTTTATCTCCTTCTAATGTAAATACTGTGTCATCTGCAAACTGGCTAATTTTGAAAACTGTATCGAGTATTGTAATGCCCTTTATTCTTTCGTCTTACTTAATCATACATGCTAAAATTTCTGCACACAAAAAAAGATAAATATGGGTGAAATCGGATCGCCATGACGGCACCTTTTTGTATTTCAAAATCCTGAGATACTTCCCCGTTCACAATCACAAAAGATCTTATATTTTCATAAAATGCTAAAACCCAGCAGCATATTTTCCACCAAAATCCAAAAGCTTTAAGTACCTTATTCATATGTGACCAGTTTATTGAATCAAACGCCTTCTCATAGTCAACTGATAGTAGTAAACCAGGTACAGAATGTTCCTCAAGGTAAAACATTCAGTCATACATTGTTCTTATATTTTCTCCAATATATCGTCCAGGGATAAAACCTGTTTGATCTTCAGTAATTAAATGAGGTAGAACAGTCTTAATTGTATTAACTATACATGTGGCGCCTATTTTGTATGAAACATTTAACAATGAAATTGGTCTCCAGTTTCTTAAAAACTCTCTTGGTTTGTCTGCTTTTAATAGGCACGTGATTATTCCTTCTCTTTGAGACACTGACATCTCGTTGTTTACAAATCTTCGTTTAAAGATCTGACTACAAACTCACCTATTTGTGTCCCAAAAGAACTTCTATAAATTGACTGTCATTCCATCTGTCCCAGGAATTTTGTCATTCTGCATGTTCTTCAGGGCTTCTGATGCTTCTTGGATAGTTATCAATCCTTCCAGATGTTCTGATTCGTCTTTATTTAACTGTGGTAGAATTAGAATGTACTTGCTAATATCGATATCAATTACGTTTCTTTTCTTATACAAATGCTCGTAGTATGATCTGGTCACTTCTAGCATTCATCTGTTTCTGACAACACATTTCCTTGATCTGTCGCTAATTACACAGCATCTGTTTACTAACAAAATGTCTTTTTTTTTCTAGATTACAAAAATACTTGGTTTTTTTTCACCCTGTGAAGCCCATCTTGCTTTGGATCTAAGAATGATTTCATCGACTTTTGTTTTTCGTAAATGTGCAAGCTCATCTTTTTTTCTTTGGAGATTAATGGAATTAACATTAGTGGGTCTTGTATTTCCTTTAATAAGCAGTTTTCTCCGTTCGTTGTTCTCTTTCCTTTTTAATATTAAATGAAATTGTTTTTGATATTGTTTCCATAATCATAACTTCTAGAAATAAGCTATCACTTATTGTAAATTGTATTTCCTTGTTCGGTGTCTCGCTTTAATTCTGTCTGTCGTACGGCGATGAATTTTGTTCCTTGACATTACAAATACTTTGTTTCATCAAATCTATGTGACTGACATCCTTAAGTAGTGAGGCGTTAAATTTCCAAATGTTTGTCTTTACTGCTCGGTATTCAAACCATACTTAGTTTGATTAAAGAATGGTCACTCCTGTATCCCCAAAGGATTTTCTCTGCGTCTCTTATATTACCAGTAAGACTGTCTGATATTAAATAAAAAAATCTAAACGACTTTGCTGTATGGGACTGGGTCTTCTCCGGGTGTATCTTACAATTTCAGGATCTAATTCTATCCATGTATCTGCCAAGTCTAGTTCGGTTATCATATCTAAGACCGTTTGTCTGGCTTTTGCATTATTAATACATTTATAATTATTATAGTGCAGGATAGGATTCATCAGCAAGTTCCAGTCACCGACAGCTACAATGTTGGAACTGGCAGTCTCTTTAAGGTTTGTTTCAATTTCCTCGAAAAAAGTGGGATTATCGCAGTTTGGTCCATAAATATCTACTAGTACGATTTCTGTGTGTAGTGTGTTCTGTAAAAGTATAATATAATTTCCTTGTCTATCCGCAACCACCTTCTTTATCTTAAAAACAAAATCATTATTTAGCAAAATAGCAACTCCCCTTGATCTCGAATAATTAGATGCAAACACGCATCATATCCCCATCCTGCTCTTATTTGTTGTTCTACACTTTTTGTAAAGTGTTTATCCAGTAGAAAATTTCTGAATGCTGTTTTTGCCTATGGAACTGGAAGACGTCCCTTCTTTTTTGAAAGTTCCCTAAACCCTGACTGTTTAAAGAGGATATTCTTAAGTTACTCATCTTATTACCTTGTATTGATACATGATCACTGCAACCTGCTTCTTTGAAAGAAGAATGATATCCGCGAATGCCCCTATTTCTCTTTACAAGCAAAAATACACAATAAGAACATATTTTCCAACAAGAAAACATTCGATTGCTATAAAAAAAAAAAATAAGAAAAAGAAATCAGTACGAAGATGAAAAAAGCAATCGAAGACCACATTTGGTGAACGAAATGTGCCACAGCGTCAAAAATATTTACACACGCAAGTTACAAAGCAACAATTTCTCGTTTGTCTTGAAATTCTGCGAAGAATTAGTATATCCCTCATTCTTACATATGCAGCGGGTATGCTATGTGTTCATGTGGGGTTTGAGTGTGTGTGTATGTGCGCGCGTGTGTGCACGCGCGCGTGTGTGCATATGTGTGTGCGTGCACGTGTGCGTGCGCATGCTCGCGCGTGCGTATATGTGTCTCTGTGTGTGTACCTCTGTGTGTGTGTGTGTGTGTGTGTGTGTGTGTGTGTGTGTGTGTGTGTGTGTGTGTGCATGCGTGCCTGCGCATACGGGTGGCGATCAGTCGTCCGCAAAGGTGCAGGAACCTGTGAAAGTAACAGAATTGCTGCAGCTGAGCAGCGCAGGTTGATCAGGAAGACCAGCCCCAGCAGATCTCCAACTGCCGCCACCATCCCCTGTCCATACTGTGATAGGTCTTTCCGGGCGCAGATCGGCCTGACCAGCCATCTACGTACTCACCCCCGATCCCAGGATGACTAGATGGTCTTTGTCGTCTCGACGGACAAACAAACGAACAAAACAAGAAATAAGGCAACAAACTGTGACTTAAGTGATGTTGATTGTGAAATCTTCCGGCAGATTGTACAAGAGTGTATTTCAAGCAAATCTGGAAGGAAGGCCTTGAAAGACGACACGATGACGAAGCAAGAGCGCAATAGTTTTCTGAGACTAGGAGAGCAGTAACAAAAGGCGCCAGTGGTGACACAGCGTCAGCAGCTGTATCAACAGAACGTGAATGTGGTCCACTCTCGAGCTGTGGTTTCAAGTCCCCCTTGCAGTTTCAGCCATGTTGGTGGCAGTTCTGGGTGTGGTCAACATCTTGACGGTGGTTCCAGGTTCCGTGGTGGTTCCACCTGTGGTGGCGGTAATTCCAGCGCGCTAGCAGTGGTGGTCGTTCTGTTGTCCAAAGTGGTGGACGGTACATTCGTTGTCGTGGACTATAACGTTGCGCTGGTGTGGACACACATTTACACACCATAGGGATGGACCTAAAGTCACAAAAGATCTACCTTTACTGTGGTGGTACTTTTCCTCATTGAACTCCCTGTCCTGCAAGAGGCAAAGCACTGTACAGCCTGTTAAAATTTTGGACATATTTTCAACAGTTTGTGAGTCTACGAAACCAAAGGCAAGCTGTATCCTACAAGAGACTGAATGTGAATTCAGTCTACGGGATTAAGTTGAACGCAACATACAGAATACAAACAGGGATGAACAGTATGTCTTTACTCTGCGAAAAAAAAATGACTCCCACTTTTGTCATGGACAATGAAAATACACTAATCACGTTTTTCAATGATATAGGTGCAAGCATACATACATTGGATTATGATTTGTATAACAAACTAAATCCGAAACCAAAACTGCTTCCGCCATCGCTAGACGTCCATGCTTACGGATCGAAATCGGCACTTTTTGTAGCTGGTCATTTTACTGTACAAATCAAGCATAATGATAGGTCTTCAAGAACACAATTAAGCGTTGTCATGACTGATGGAAGGCAAATTTATGACAGTCTCTTGAGCAGCGAGACTGCACAAAAGTTAAGCACTGTACACTTTGCCTTTTTCTCTTCCATGACCCTGAAAGCATCTTACCTATGTGAACAATAGTCAAAGATGTTCGGTGAGGGTCATGGCAAAATCTTTGGCAGCAGTATCAGTCTTCATATCGATCCGGATGTACAACCAGTCACTCAGTGTCACAGAAAACATCCGTTTCACGTTCAAAAAGACGTTGAGGCAGAAAGTGAACGTTTGGATAAGCTGTACTTCATTCAGAAGGTCAGTGGTCAAACCCAATGGGTCAGTCCCATATTAGTTGTTAGAAGAAACACTCTGGTGTCCACATATGTGTTGATATGCCAGAACCAAGAAATGTGACAAAGAGAAGAAAAAACATCCTATGTCCAAACTGGGTGATCTCATTGCTGATGTTAACGGATTAGCCATATTTTCCGAACTTGACCTCAGTATTACTTACCATCAGCACGAGATCAATAAAGAAAGTCAATAAGATGCAATATTTTTCATACAAGGTTGTCTATTTGGCGTCAACACAGCATCAGAAGTTTTTCGGAATGTTATTGCCAATCTTCTTGAAGTCATACGAAGGGCAATAAACTTGTCAGATGACAACATGATGGAAACAACAATAAGCAATGGCAGTCTTCATGCCACACTGAAGAAGCGCAATGAATTTAGTAGCGAGCCAAACAAAGAAACGTGTGAATAATCTGTTGACAAGCTGAGTTTTTTGGAGGGTTAAGGTGGTCAGCAATACAGGAGTTTCTCCTGACCCAGAGAGGGTTTCAACAATTACCGATACACTTTCACCTAGGAACACTGACGAACACTGATCTTTCCCAGACACGACTGTCATGACGTTTTGAACATTTGATGCGAAGACAACGCCATATGCAAACAGTGGTTGAATCCCTAACCTTTTCCTGATCGTTGATTGGACCCTGAGGCACGTGACTGATGAGAGAAACTTACTGTTTTGTAAGACGGGTGTGTTTCCGATATGTACGGCAGACCAAGAGTTGCCAGACGGGAGGGAAGGACGCTTGGCTTGGGCCGAGTTGGCAGTTTATTTTCAACCCTGAGGGTTGTGAAAGGAAAACCTAGTTTTCCGTGCGGCCATGGAGTGGTCGAATTTTGATGTAGCGCTGCCAGAAGACTGCTAGGGATTTTGTTGTCATAATATTGACTCCCTATGGGTAAGCTGCCAGTTTGGAAATAATTAATACATAAAGTGAAAAGGAAAGCTATTACTAAGAAAATGTACACGATTGACGTGATTAATAATAATAAAAAAAAAGAAATAATCGACACCGTGTAACGAGAAGCAGTTTTTATGAAAACACGTAATGGTTTAAAAAAAATACAAATCCATTTTTGAGATGAATATATTTGCAAATATTTCCCTTCGTATGCCCAACTGTGGGTAGGCATGTGCTGGAGGCAGAATATTACAAATGCATGAGTATATTTATGTATCGTGTTTGTGTAGAATGTAAAAAAGATATCAATTCAAACGTATGTGTTCCGAAAGCAACGTTAGAACTTGTGGTTTCTTATAAGAAAACCTCAATGTTCAACCTTTGGTGATAAGCCTCCTGGAAACTTAATATCCGTTGAGGAGATTTTTTTTTTACAAAGAACACTTCTCCCAAGGCAATTCTTTTTCATGTGTGAAAGCAGAAACGACCAGAAATGTGGTATTTGAATGAAGAACAAGAAGTATAATATCTGAATGTGGTTTGTGTTTGAAAGAAAAAGAAAAGCGAGCTGTCTCTATGAAGTTGTGAATTAAACGTTTTGAGTATGAGTACATACAGAAAAAAAAATAATTTGTGTATGTACTGCTGTGTTGCCAATTTTGGTAAAGGGAGCTAAGAAAAAATAGTAATTCTTGTTTCACCAGCTCTCCTTTGGATGAATGGAGCAGATGCGAACGTATGGAATGAGCATGTCGTGTGCGATTGAATGTTGCAAATGCAGTGTGTGACAATGACTCAGTATATTTAATGGTTCATTCCTGGATACGCCACAGTGACAGAACTGCTTCTAAGACTGACAAGAAAAGACATTTCTGAGCAGTGGTCCATAGATAAAGAGGCGATTCCAGCAGTTTGAAACAAACACTCACTGATGATTATGTCATGATTTACTTTGATCCTGACAAAGGTGCTAATGTGATGATTTACGTTGTTCCTAACAAACGTGCTTAAGTTGTGGTAAATGCAAGTCTGGTTGCACTAAGTGCCAATTGCACTCAGAGTAGAGGAACTCATCTGCTGTACAAGACGTGCTCTCACAAACACAAAGCAAAAATACTCTCAGACTGACAGAGAGATGCTTGAAGTTAGTAGTTTTATCTAGAACATTGCCATTTGTATCTCTAGGGTTCATTCACAATCATCACCGACCACAAGCCTCAACTTGGTCTCGTTTTCAGTAACAGACCTGCGACTACACGCCTCAAAATAAGGCGTCTCCATTTCATGCGCATGACCTTACACTGAAATCTCGATCTGGACAGGACGATTCAACCCAACTGTCTACGTCAGCCGTCAGCCATCAATCAGACACCTCCATTAGAACGCTGGATTAGCACACATCCAATCATGTGGCATATAATGGTATTCCCAATGTTATGACACTAGAAGAAGTGAAGACACCAACACAGAAAGATACCAGGCTGCAGAAAGTGATCTGTGACATACATAGTGGACGCTGATCTGGGCAAAATGCCAGCAGCTTTGCTCATTGGAAGAAAACCTCCCTGTGCATGAAGGTTTGATCTTGACACGGTTCGTTGACATGTATATAAGGCTCAACAGGGGATTATGAAGATTGCAAAAATATGTATGCACTAGAAAGAGTGCTTCCCTGGGATTCACAAACTTGTGAAAAGTTCAGCCAACAGTTGTATTCCACGTCAGGCGTTTTATGCATGTCACAATCAATGTGAACTCGTTGTTCCTACTGAAGACCCCCTGAACCTTGGCACAGTGTCACAACAGACGATTCAGGTCCATTAACAATGGGTGATTATATGGTGGTAGTCATTGATGAATACAACCGATATCCAGAAGTTAAAATCATTATTTCAACATATTCTAAGCGTGTACTTTGTAAACTGAACACAGTGTTTGCTCACCAAAACATTCCCAAATTTGTGGAAACCATAGCGGATCTTCATTCCCTGGACATGCATATACTGATTTTGACCTATTTTTTTGGTCTTGACTATCGCAAAATCACGACTTTACGTTCAGAAGCCAACGAAAAAATAGAACACTTTATGACAAGAAACATTATGGTTCATCTGTGGCTGCAAATGTCTGCTGGACGTTAGACCTTCCAACTCTCTTCGCCAGTCAGGGGCATTTCCCACTCATCCACACACGTATCCCTTTTTAAGCCCTTAATGGATGAAAAATAAACGTTCCGAGCCTACCTCTTCGGGTTGAAAACCAGACTTTATAAGGTAAGTGAGGTTATTTCCATGAAACTTGAGAAATGTTTGTGTGATGTTTTTGACAAGTTTATGGGTATGGGTTTGCAGTTAGTTGAAAATTTCCATGTATGTTGTTTTAGGAACAGGTACTGTCTTTGCTTTGTTGAATGACATTGGAAAGGCATGTCTCCATAAGCAAAAGAGAGAGAGAGAGAGAGAGAGAGAGAGAGAGAGAGAGAGAGAGAGACAGACACAGAGACAGAGAGACGGAGACAGAGAGAGACACACACACAGAGAGACACAGATATACACAGGAGTTAGGGAAGGAGAGCGCTCACTGCAAATTCCATCAGTGCTGCATTCTGCCTCAGGAACACAGAAATCCTGCCTTGTCCTGAGCAATCCTCACCCACATTGATGCCTGTGCACAGATAAATCACAGAGTGCAGCATTGACACCTGACACGCCTTCTATTGACACATTCAAAGAAACCAACACATATAAATTAAGGGTATCATTGTGTGTACAAGTCATAGCCAGTATTCTACAACACACGAATTGGTTTTGTTAAAGGCCTTTGGTCTTGTAACGTTATCAATTATGGTTAGTTTCAAAATGAGCCGAGTGCAGGTGGAAAATGAAACAAATGTTGCAAAGAATTGTTAGTAATCTGCCAAACAGCAGGGGCAAACAAGTCAAAAGACAAAATACGACCCGTTTGAACCTTTTAGGTTTTCTCCAGGCAACATTTCAGGACAGTAAATACGAAAAACAAGCAAATATTTATCTTCTTAAATTCGGCACAAGATGGGCGTTGCTTCATCTTGTGCTGAATTTGGGAACATAAATGATTGCTCATTCTTCGTTTTCATTGTCCGGAATATGTCCTGGACTCAATGCTCCACAGACTGGTGGACTGCTCCCTCGTGGACGTATGTAACTAGGTCTCGGACATCCTTAAAGATGCACAGTGTCACCTCTACTGATTCACCATAGAGGATGAATGCACGGCAAAGAAACCTGAAAACCCAACCCTGTACTGTGGATCAATAGTGCATTCATACATGTTTGTTCATGGTCAGTGGGAGTCATGAGGAGCCAATCAATAGCAGAGGGGAGGGGGGGGCGCGGGGTCACTACCTGTCGTCAGTTCATGGGTGGAGTGGACTGTATGGGGAAATCATAAATTCACACATGATATTGATGATAGCTCTATAAATGTCCCCACGGTCGTTTCAGGCCATAGGGAAGAAAAATAATAACGGTAGGACCGTCGACCCACGCCAGTGAAGATGGGACAAACTGGACCTCTGCAAACTGGACTCCAAGAAGAAGAAAAATAAAGGCAGGACCGTCGCCCCAAGTTAGTGAAGACGGGACAACCCGGACCTCTGCAAACTGGACCTCAACAAAGACTCCTCAAAGAACAGGAATGCTCGATGACAGTTTCCAGTGGCAGAGACCATGTTCCCCAATCAACGAACAACTCATTAGTGAACAGCGAATCGCCTACACACACCCTCTGCTAGCACCAGAACAATAAACGGTTGTTGTAAATGCTTAGAAATACATACTTGTTTCATAAGTTCCTCGTGCTAAGCAACACGCCAGACTAAGGAAAGTTTGGGGGATGGAAGGGGAAGGTAGAGAATCGTGGACAGGTCGCTTGATCTCTCCGCTGGTTAAACCACTCAGACAGGGGGGGAGGAGGCCGTCTATGACAGAGAGAGAGAGAGACAGAGGCAGAGAGACAGACACATCGACAGAGAGAGAGAGAGACACACACACACACAAAGATAGAGACAGGAGAAGGTAGGGAAGGAGAGCGCTCACTGCAAGTTCCCTCAGTGCTGCAGACTGTCCAAAGAACGCATAAATCCCGCTCTTCTCCTAGGCACCTCTCACCCACATCAATTCCTGTGCACAGATAAATCACAGAGTTCAGCATTGACCCCTCACACGCCTTCTGTTGACACATTCAAGGAAATCAACACACATAAAAATAAGGGTATCATTGTGTGTACAAGACATAGCCAGTATACTACTACAACACACGAATTGGTTTTCTTAAAGGCCTTCGGTCTTGTAACGTAATCAATTATGGTTAGTTTCAAAATGAGTTGAGTGCAGGTGGAAACTGAAACAAATTTGGCAAAGAATTGTTAGTAACCTGCCGAACAACAGGAGCAAGCAAGTCAAAAGACAAACTATGGCCCGTTTGGACATTTTAGCTCTTCTCCAGGCAACATTCAGGACAATGAACACAAAAAAATGAGCAAATATTTATCTTCTTAAATTCGGCACACGATGGGCGTTGATTCATCTTGTGCTGAATTTGGGAACATGAATGATTGCTCATTCTTCGTTTGCATTGTCTGAATATGTCCTGGACTCGATGCTCCACAGACTGGTGGACTGCTCCCTCGTGGACGTATGTAACTAAGTCTAGGACATCCCTAAAGATGCACAATGGTGGCTCTACTGATTCACTGTAGAGGATGAATGCACGGCAGAAAGAAACCTGAAAACCCAACCTCATACCGGGGATCAATAGTGCGTTCATACATGTTTGTTCATGGTCAGTGGGAGTTATGAGGAGCCAATCAATAGCAGAGGGGGGGGGGGGGGGGGGGCGGGGGTCACTACCCGTCGTCAGTTCATGAATGGGAGTGGGCTGTATGGGGAAATCATAAATTCCACATAATGTTGATGATAGCTCTATAAATGTCCCCACAGTCGTTTCAGGCCATATGGGCAGTGCATCAATAGTCAGATATTCCGTTTCAACCCAAAGTAAATCCACCAGGTTAAAAACAAACGTCAACATTACCACAATACCTTGCATTCCTGACATTCTAAGACGATTAAATCACGCTATAATATACCAAAGAGTACCACAAATATAAGATATGACAGAACGACAACACGAGACCGAACAAGGAGCGAGCACAATGGACAGGTGCCCTGAGGAGTGTCCACTACCCACTCACTGTAATTCCCACACTGGCCACGTGTCAGCATCGTTGCTCCTCTCCACTTGCCTGCTAGTTTCCCTTAACTTTTCTTTCCACCAAGGGAACTCACTCATAAACAGTTGATACATTATCGATTAAATTCTCCACTCTGTTATGAATGATATTGAGCGAATATTAGTATTGAGACACAAATGGCTAGACATACTAGCATGTTTCTACACATGTAATAAAATTAATTAAGTGATTACTGTATGGATTATTAACAAGGTTACCAAACCAGTACAGGACAGATGGTCCTCTTCAAAGTGAACGCTTCCCCAAGTGGGACTACAGGTAATAAAAACAAATCTGAAATGACCTTTGCTAATTCATATTATGAGGAAAAACAGCACTTTTTCCGACTACTACAACACCTCTGCACAGGTAAAAAAAAAACCTGACTGGGAAAGAAATGTCTGAGTAACAACTGGTTCCAAAAGGAAAAGCAAAACCTCCCACCTGCTACCACGAAAAATGAATAAGAATTCCGACTCATACCAGCTCCCCTGTCAACATATAAATACAATCCTTTCCAGTGCATACCTACAGGATGGTGAACGTGACAGGAAAAGAAGAATAATAATGGTAGGACCGTCGACCCACGCCAGTGAAGATGGGACAACCTGGACCTCTGCAATCTAGACTCCAGGAAGAAGAAAAATAAAGGCAAGACCGTCGCCCCAAGCCAGTGAAGACGGGACAACCTGGACCTCTGCAAACTGGATCCCAACAAAGACTCCTCAAAGAAAAGGAATGCTCGCTGACAGTTTCCAGTGGCAGAGACCATGGTCTCCGATCAACGAACAACTCATTAGTGAACAGCGAATCGCCTACACACACCCTCTGCTAGCACCAGAATGGTAAACGGTTGTTGTAAATGCTTGAAAATACATACTTGTACCATAATTTCCTCGTGCCAAGCAACACGCCAGACTAAGGAAAGGTTGGGGGATGGAAGGGGAAGGTAAAGAATCGTGGACAGGTCGTTTGACCTCTCCGCTGCTTAAACCACTCAGATAGGGGAGGGGAGGAGGCAGTCTATGACAGAGAGAGAGAGAGAGAGAGAGAGAGAGAGAGAGAGAGAGAGAGACAGAGACAGACAGACAGACAGACAGACAGACAGACAGAGAGAGAGAGAGAGAGAGAGAGAGAGAGAGAGAGAGAGAGAGAGAGAGAGAGAGACAGACAGACAGACAGAGACAGACAGAGAGAGAGAGAGAGAGAGAAGAGAGAGAGAGAGAGACAGACAGACAGAGAGACAGAAAGAGAGAGAGAGAGAAGAGAGAGAGAGAGAGAGAGAGAGATAGAGAGAGATAGAGATAGGTATAGAGAGGTATGAAGGAAGAGAGAGAGGGAGGAATAGAGACAGAGACAAAGACAGAGAGAGAGGAAGGAAGGAAGGGACAGAGAGAGATGGAAGAAGGGAATGACAAAGCTCACTGCAAATTCCCTCAGTGCTGCAGACTGCCCAAGGAACGCAGAAATCCTGCAAGGGCTCTGGGCACCCTCCACCCACATTGGTTCCTGTGCACAGATAGATTACAGTGTGCAGCATTGCCCCCTGACGCCCGTTCTGTTGACACATTCAAGACAATGAAACGAAAATGATCATATAGAAGTAGCGGTGTCATTATGGATTCAAGACATGTAGCAAGTGTACTGGTTTAGTCAGGGCCTTTGGTCTCTCAACATTATCAACTGTGACTCACTTAAAAGTATTGATCTGTGTTACAGATTGAAACGTAACTTCAGATTTGTCTGAAAACGTTCTTTGTGAAAGGATGTTTTCAACAAAACCTCTCAGTTGGGAAATCATGAATACGTAAAGAGAAAAGAAAAGCTGTTAATAAGTAAATGTAAAGAACTGATGTGATTAATAAGGGAAAAAAAAAAAAAACAAAATAAACGACACTATGTAACGAGAAGCATTTTATGAAAACACGTACCTGGTTTGAAAAAAAATGCAAATCGTTTTTTTGACATAAACATATTTGTAAAGATTTTACTTGGTATCCCAAAGTGTAGGTAGGCATGTGCTGGAGGCAGAATATTACAAATGCACGAGTATATTTATGTATGTGTTTTGTGTAGAAGTAAAAGAAAATATCAATTCAAACTTACATGTGTCAAAGCTAACGTTAAGACTTGGGGATTCTTTTTCAGAAAGCCTCAACGTCCAATCCTGGTGACAAGTTCCTTCCTCCTGGAAATTTAATATCCGTTGGCAAAATTCTTTTTATTAAAAAATGCTTTTCCAAGGCAACTTCTTTTTTATATTTGAGAGCAGAAACGATGTGAAATGTAGTAGCTGAATGACGAACAAGAAGTGTAATATCTGTTTGTGGTTTGTGATTAAAAGAAAGGAAAACGACCTGCCTCTATGGCTTTCTGCAACTACTAATCTAGTGAATTAAACGTTTTCACTATGTGTACAAACAAAAACTAAAGCTATCTGTGTGTGCATTGCTGTATTGCTAATTTTGGTAAAGGGAGCTAAAAAAATAGTGAATTCTTGTTCACTAGCTCTCCTTTGGATGAATGAATGGAGTAGATGCGAACGTATGGAAATGAGCATGTCGTGTGTGCGATCGAGTGTTCCAAATGCAGTGTGTGACAATGACTCAGTATATGACAAATGGTTCATTCCTGGATACGCCACAGTGTTATACAGAATTGCTTCTGAGACTGACAAGAAAAGACATTTCTCAGCGGTGGTCCAAAGACAAAGAACAGATTCCATCAGTTTCACAAAACAAACACTCACTGATGTTATATGATGCCTTTATTTTGATGCATTCAAAATATGGCGCTTACACTGAAATGTAGTCTTGGATGGGACTATTTGATTTCAGCTGTCTACGTCAGCTGTCAGCTATCAATCAGTCTCCTCCATGAGAATGCTGAAGAAGCATACATCAATCATGTGGCATATAATGGTATTCCCAATGTTATGACACTAGAAGAAGTGAAGTCACCAACACAGAAAGATACCAGGCTGCAGAAAGTGATCTGTGACATACATAGTGGACGCTGATCTGGGCAAAATGCCAGCAACTTTGCTCATTGGAAGAAAAACTCCCTGTGCATGATGGTTTGACCTTGACTCGCCTTGCTTGACATATAAAGCTCAACAAGCGATAATGAAGATTGCAAAAATATGTATGCACTAGAAAGAGTGCTTCCCTGGGATTCACAAATTTGTGAAAAGTTCAGCCAACAGTTGTATTCCATGTCAGGCGTTTTATCCATGTCACACTCAATGTGAACTCGTTGTTGCTACTGAAGACCCCCTGAACCTTGGCACAGCATCACAGCAGACGTTTCAGGTCCCTTAACAACATAACAATGGGTGATGATGTGGTGGTAGTCATTGATGAATAGAACTGATATCCAGTGGTTAAAATCATTATTTCATTCTAAGTGTGTACTTTGGAAACTGAACACAGTGTTTGCTCACCAAAACATTCCAAATTTGTGGAAACCATAGCAGATCTTCATTCCCTGGACATGCGTGTACTGATTGTGACCTATCTTTTGGTCTTGACCATCGCAAAATCACGCCTTTACGTCCAGAAGCCAACGAAAAAATAGAACACTTTATGACAAGAAACATTATGGTTCATCTGTGGCTGCAAATGTCTGCTGGACGTTAGACCTTCCAAATTTTCTCGCCAGTCAGGGGCATTTCCCACTCATCCACACACGTATCCCTTTTTAAGCCCTTAATGGATGAAAATAAACGTTGGACTTCCGAGCCTACCTCTTCGGGTTGAAAACCAGACTATATAAGGTAAGTGAGGTTATTTCCATGAAATTTGAGAAATGTTTGCGTGAATGTTTTCGACATGTTTATGGGTATGGGTTTATAGTTGGTTGAAAATTTCCATGTGTGTGTTGTTTTAGGAACAGGTACTGTCTTTGCTTTCTTAAATGACATTGGAAAGGCATGTCTCCATAAGCAAAGAGACAGACAGACAGACAGACACACACACACACACACAGACAGACAGAGACATCGACAGAGAGAGACACACACACACACACAAACACAGATAGAGACAGAGGAGGTAGGGAAGGAGAGCGCTCACTGCAAATTCCATCAGTTCTGCATTCTGCCCCAGAAACACAGAAACCCTTCATTGTCCTGAGCAGTCCTCACCCACATTGACGCCTGTGCACAGATAAATCACACAGTGCAGCATTAACCCCTGACACGCCTTCTGTTGACACATTCAAAGAAACCAACACATATAAATTAAGGGTATCATTGTGTGTACAAGACGTAGCCAGTAGACTAAAAACACACGAATTGGTTTTGTTAAAGGCCTTTGGTCTTGTAACGTTATCAATTTTGGTTAGTTTCAAAGTGAGGTGACTACAGGTGGAAACTGAAACAAATTTTGCAAAGAATTATTAGTAATCTGCCAAACAACAGGAGCAAGCAAGTCAAAAGACAAAATACAGCCTGTTTGGACAATGAACACAAAAAAAAACGAGCAAATATTTATCTTCTTAAATTTGGCACAAGATGGGCGTTGATTCATCTTGTGCTGAATTTGGGAACATGAATGATTGCTCATTCTTTGTTTTCATTGTCCGGAATATGTCTTGGACTAGATGCTCCACAGACTGGTGGACTGCTCCCTCGTGAACGTATGTAAATAGGTCTAGGACATCCTAAAGATGCACAGTGGCGTCTCTACTGATTCACCATAGAGAATGAATGCACGGCAAAAAGAAACCTGAAAACCCATCCCTGTACCTTGGATCAATAGTGTGTTCACACATCTAGTTGCAAAGTGAAGCGACTGCGGGCGGAAATCTAAACAAATCTTAAATAAATGTCAACGAACCGCCCAGAAAAACGTGGACAAACCAGTGGTTTGTCTTGTGACTCGTTTTGTCCACGTTTCTCTGGGTGGTTCGCTGACATTTATTTTAGATGTGTTCACACATGTTTGTTCATGGTCAGTGGGAGTCATGAGAAGGCAATCAATAGTAGAACAAATGCAGGGTGGGTGGGGAGGGGGGGTCACTACCATCGTCAGTTCATGAGTGGAAGTGGGATGTATGGGGAAATCATAAATTCCATCAGATATTCCGTTTCACCCAAAGTAAATGCACCGGGTAAACCTTACTATAACACCTTGCATTCCT
>JADBJO010008031.1:0-23991 GCA_016801955.1 Conus betulinus
AACTGTCCTATCACCCCAGTCTGCAGGTAGGGTTGTTGTGTGGGGAAGGTGATGGTGATGATGATGATGTTGGTGATGATGTTGGTGATGATGATGATGACATCATGAAGAAGTAGCACTGCACCCTGATGGGGAAACGGGTGTGGGGGATGGTGATGATGATGGCGATGATGATGATGATTTTGGTAATGATGATGATATCATGAAGAAGTAGTACTGGGCCCTGATGGAGAACGGCAAACTGTCATATCATCCTGGTCTGCAGGTAGGGTTGTTGTGTGGGGATGGTGATGATGATGATGATGATGATGATGATGATGTTGGTGATAATGATGATATGAAGAAGTAGTACTGCGCCCTGATGGAGAATGGGAAACTGTCCTATCGCCCCAGTCTGCAGGTTGGGTTGTTGTGTGGGGATGGTGATAATGATTATGACAATTCACACAGCATAATTTTGGCATGGTCGCATCCACCATACTATTATGCATCATTAATTTACTCTTACTGTTTGAGTGTGAGCTGTTATTACTTCTTTTTTTTTTTAAGTTTTACTAAAACAAATAGCAAAGAGAAAGAGATCCGTGGTAGGGTTGCTGATGTAGGCTGTGCTGGCGTTGCAACAGGACTACATGGACGACGTCCGGGCCAAGGAGATCTCACTGATGCACACGACGGTCAAGATTCCCGGCATGCGGCCGCGTGGGTCAAGGGTCAGCAGCACGCCCTCCACCAACAACCCCCCTGACAAGGGGGAGATGAACTCTTCCTCAGGTACCTGGCGGAGCGCCTGGCGGGTTGATTTTGTTGGTTTTGTTACAAGCCAAAGGTAGCGGTGGTGGTGTGTGTCATCATTATGATTATTGGTTCCCGTGCTGGTTGTTTTCTCTTTTTGTTCTGTTACCTTCTTTGCCCTTTGCCTGTTTTGTTTTTAAAGTTTATCCTTCTTTCATGTCATCCACAGTCTTTTCTGCCACATTGGGCCCTTTGTAAGAAAGTGTTTACATTCCTATATCTCTGTTCAGTTTATACCCTGCCACCTTTTGTTGTTGTTGTTGTTGTTGTTGTTGTTGTTGTTGTTGTTGTTGTGATCTGGTGAGAAGCGGGTGGAAATGTAAACAGTGGTGGCATGGGACTCCAGTCGTCCATTGTGAGGTGCGCATTTGACCCCGTGGCATTTTTTCACTTGGATGGTTTTGTTTACATACCCCCACCCTTTGCCTGCCGCAGAGACCGTGTGTCCGAGCACTGGTGTTGGCACAGTCGTCAGATGACACAGTGTGTATGTGGTGTGTAGCTGTGCCTCAATCACATGACACACACAGTGTATGTGGTGTGTAGCAGTACCTCGATCACATGACCACACAGAGTGTACGTGGTGTGTAGCTGTGCCTCAATCACATGACACACACAGTGTACGTGGTGTGTAGCAGTACCTCAATCACATGACACACACAGTGTACGTGGTGTGCAGCAGTGCCTCAATCACATGACCACACAGAGTGTACGTGGTGTGTAGCTGTGCCTCAATCACATGATGCAGAGTGTATGTGGTGTGTAGCAGTACCTCAATCACATGACACACAGAGTGTATGTGGTGTGTAGCTGTGCCTCAGTCACATGATGCAGAGTGTATGTGGTGTGTAGCTGTGCCTCAATCACATGATGCAGAGTGTATGTGGTGTGTAGCAGTACCTCAATCACATGACACACAGAGTGTATGTGGTGTGTAGCTGTGCCTCAATCACATGATGCACAGAGTGTACGTGGTGTGTAGCAGTGCCTTAATCATGGCACAAAGTGTACGTGGTGTGTAGCATTGCCTTAATCATGGCACAAAGTGTACGTGGTGTGTAGCAGTGCCTTATCATGGCACAAAGTGTACGTGGTGTGTAGCATTGCCTCAATCACATGACACACAGAGTGTACGTGGTGTGTAGCAGTGCCTTAATCATGGCACAAAGTGTACGTGGTGTGTAGCATTGCCTCAATCACATGACACACAGAGTGTACGTGGTGTGTAGCAGTGCCTTAATCATGGCACAAAGTGTACTTGGTGTGTAGCAGTGCCTCAATCACATGACACACACAGTGTACGTGGTGTGTAGCTGTGCCTCAATCACATGACACACACAGTGTACGTGGTGTGTAGCATTGCCTCAATCACATGACACACAGAGTGTATGTGGTGTGTAGCAGTGCCTCAATCACATGATGCAGAGTGTATGTGGTGTGTAGCAGTACCTCAATCACATGACACACACAGAGTGTACGTGGTGTGTAGCATTGCCTTAATCATGGCACAAAGTGTACGTGGTGTGTAGCATTGCCTTAATCATGGCACAAAGTGTACGTGGTGTGTAGCATTGCCTCAATCACATGACACACAAGAGTGTACGTGGTGTGTAGCAGTGCCTTAATCATGGCACAAAGTGTACGTGGTGTGTAGCATTGCCTCAATCACATGACACACAAAGTGTATGTGGTGTGTAGCAGTGCCTCAATCACATGACACACACAGTGTACGTGGTGTGTAGCAGTGCCTCAATCACATGACACACACAGTGTACATGGTGTGTAGCAGTGCCTCAATCACATGACACACACAGTGTACGTGGTGTGTAGCAGTGCCTTAATCACATGACACACACAGTGTACGTGGTGTGTAGCAGTGCCTCAATCTCATGACACACACAGTGTACGTGGTGTGTAGCAGTGCCTTAATCACATGATGCAGAGTGTATGTGGTGTGTAGCTGTGCCTCAATCATGGCACAAAGTGTACGTGGTGTGTAGCATTGCCTCAATCATGGCACAAAGTGTACATGGTGTGTAGCAGTTTCACCATACAGTGTCTCAGCACCCTAAAAGTGGGAATGTTCCAACACACCTGTGGCAGGTAGTTGGTCCATTTACATCAGGTACACCTGACTAAGGAGACTGGTGGGCAGCGGGGTAGAATCCTGTTGGCCTGGGAATCCCCACCCCTGGGGTCAGTCATGGCCAAACAGTGACCACCAGCCGGTGGCCATCTGACCATAGACCTCGTCACCCTCACACACTCACACTGGGCGTTTATGTCGCTGTTTGAGTGGAATGGTCTGTTGACAGTTCACAAGGCTTCAATTTCCCAACTTAGAACAGGTGTCCTGTTAGCAGTGGGTTAAGACATCCATCTGAAAAGGCGCACCTTGAGACGACCACCCATCCAAAAGTTGCGGGTTTGAATCCAGGTGGCACCAGGGGGAAAATTATGTTGGCAGTGGAAGAGCATCTTGGAGTCATGACCTGGATGCAGCCTGGTCACCTCAGAGTGTAAGGAGTTCAGGGCGGAAACACTTGTCTGAGGGAGGTTTCTTCTCTGAAGACCTTCTGCTGTCAAGCTGTCCGTAGAGTTTCTTCTCACTATCTGTTGCCAGTTGACTGACATGTTAAGTGGATGTTTATCTGGAAGGAAAGGGCCAGACTAGTGGTCGACCATGTGGAGGAGGAGGGGTGGGGTGGGATGGAGGTATGAGAGAGCGAGACACAGACATCTTGTTTGCTTAGGGCTGTTGTAAAGGACAGAATTCTGGAAGTGCCTAGATTTTCATTTCAGTTCTGTATATGCGGCATCTGGATTGGCCGGATTTGGGTCGTCTCTGAGCTGTTCTCACAGCTTAGGGCTGCAATATAAGTTCAGCTTTGCGCTTTTTTTCTCCCCCCCCCCCCTCTCCCCCCCCCCCGCAATGGAAACATTGTTCAGAGGTATCCCACCTCATGTGATCTTTGAATTTCTGAGGGAGATTAACATTTTATGTAATCTAATCTAAGATTTTACGGAGGAAAAGATTCTTAACAAAATTTTCGATGTGTTTTTGGAAGGTGTGTTTTAAAAGAGTTGTGTGAATGCGTTTTCTTCTTCTTGTTTGTTGTCTTTGTTTTTGTTTGAATGGCTTGTGAGTCAACTTCAACGTGATAACAGCCCTGATTTGGCCCTTTGCGGTTGGCTGGACTATAAGCACGATTACCATTGCCCCCAACATGCAGAAGTTCAAAAGGGTAATAAGCCTGGTGTTCAAGGGGTTAATTGTGTATGGAAATTTTTTTTAAAAAACATTTCAGTAATCAGACTGGATTGGTAAATGAAACGTAATGTCTGACACGTCCAGCACGGCCTTGTATTTCATCCTCCTTCAGAATGTTACAAATTTCACTGTTGTGTCACTGGTTGATGTAAGAATTTCACTGTTGTGTCATCAGTTCATGTGACAATTTCACTGTTGTGTCACTGGTTGATGTAAGAATTTCATTGTTGTGTTAGCCAGTTGATGTACACGCTGCGTGATGGTTCTGTGATGCTTGTTGGTTCTTCCGCAGCACAGCACTTGGTCTTGCTCCATGTGACCACAGCCCAGAAAGGGTCCTGACTGGTGAAGTGGACTGTGTGACAGTGACAGTGACAGTGACAGGGAGGTGAGTGGTGAACTGGACTGTAGTGACAGTGACAGTGAGGTGAGAGTGAACTGGACTGTAGTGACAGTGACAGTGACAGGGAGGTGAGTGGTGAAGTGGACTGTAGTGACAGTGACATGGAGGTGAGTGGTGAAGTGGACTGTAGTGACAGTGACAGGGGCAGGGAGGTGAGTGGTGAACTGGACTGTAGTGACAGTGACAGGGAGGTGAGTGGTGAAGTGGACTGTAGTGACAGTGACAGGGGCAGGAGGTGAGTGGTGAAGTGGACTGTAGTGACAGTGACAGGGAGGTGAGTGGTGAAGTGGACTGTAGTGACAGTGACAGGGACAGTGACAGGGAGGTGAGTGGTGAAGTGGACTGTTGTGACAGTGACAGTGACAGGGAGGTGAGTGGTGAACTGGACTGTAGTGACAGTGACAGGGAGGTGAGTGGTGAAGTGGACTGTAGTGACAGTGACAGGGACAGTGACAGGGAGGTGAGGGGTGAAGTGGACTGTAGTGACAGTGACAGGGACAGGGAGGTGAGTGGTGAAGTGGACTGTAGTGACAGGGACAGTGACAGTGACATGGAGGTGAGAGTGAACTGGACTGTAGTGACAGTGACAGGGACAGGGAGGTGAATGGTGAACTGGACTGTAGTGACAGTGACAGGGAGGTGAGTGGTGAAGTGGACTGTAGTGACAGTGACAGTGACAGAGAGGTGAGTGGTGAAGTGGACTGTAGTGACAGTGACAGTGACAGGGAGGTGAGTGGTGAAGTGGACTGTAGTGACAGTGACAGGGAGGTGAGTGGTGAAGTGGACTGTAGTGACAGTGACAGGGAGGTGAGAGGTGAACTGGACTGCAGTGACAGTGACAGGGAGGTGAGTGGTGAACTGGCTGTAGTGTAGTGACAGTGACAGTGACAGTGACAGGGAGGTGAGTGGTGAAGTGGACTGTAGTGACAGTGACAGTGACAGAGAGGTGAGTGGTGAAGTGGACTGTAGTGACAGTGACAGTGACAGAGAGGTGAGTGGTGAAGTGGACTGTAGTGACAGTGACAGGGAGGTGAGTGGTGAAGTGGACTGTAGTGACAGTGACAGTGAGGTGAGTGAGAGTGAACTGGACTGTAGTGACAGTGACAGTGACAGGGAGGTGAGTGGTGAACTGGACTGTAGTGACAGTGACAGTGACAGGGAGGTGAGTGGTGAATTGGACTGTAGTGACAGTGTGACAGTGACAGGAGAGGTGAGTGGTGAATTGGACTGTAGTGACAGTGACAGTGACAGAGAGGTGAGTGGTGAAGTGGACTGTAGTGACAGTGACAGTGACAGGGAGGTGAGTGGTGAAGTGAAGTGACTGTAGTGACAGTGACAGTGAGGTGAGAGTGAACTGGACTGTAGTGACAGTGAACAGTGACAGGGAGGTGAGTGGTGAAGTGGACTGTAGTGACAGTGACAGTGACAGGGAGGTGAGTGGTGAAGTGGACTGTAGTGACAGTGACAGTGACAGGGAGGTGAGTGGTGAAGTGGACTACAGTGACAGTGACAGTGACAGAGAGGTGAGTGGTGAAGTGGACTGTAGTGACAGTGACAGTGACAGGGAGGTGAGTGGTGAAGTGGGTGAAGTGTAGTGTAGTGACAGTGACAGTGACAGGGAGGTGAGTAGAGAACTAGGCTGTAGTGACAGTGACAGGGAGGTGAGTGGTGAAGGTGAAGTGGACTGTAGTGACAGTGACAGTGACAGGGAGGTGAGTGGTGAACTGGACTGTAGTGACAGTGACAGGGAGGTGAGTGGTGAACTGGACTGTAGTGACAGTGACAGTGACAGGGAGGTGAGTGGTGAAGTGGACTGTTGTGACAGTGACAGTGACAGAGAGGTGAGTGGTGAAATGGACTGTTGTGACAGTGACAGTGACATGGAGGTGAGTGGTGAACTGGACTGTAGTGACAGTGACAGTGACAGAGAGGTGAGTGGTGAAGTGGACTGTAGTGACAGTGACAGTGACAGGGAGGTGAGTGGTGAACTGGACTGTAGTGACAGTGACAGGGAGGTGAGTGGTGAAGTGGACTGTAGTGACAGTGACAGTGACAGTGACAGGGACAGTGACAGGTGACAGTGGACTGTAGTGACAGTGACAGTGACAGGGAGGTGTGAAGTGGACTGTAGTGAGTGACAGTGACAGGGAGGTGAGAGGTGAACTGGACTGTAGTGACAGTGACAGTGACAAGGAGGTGAGTGGTGAACTGGACTGTAGTGACAGTGACAGGGAGGTGAGTGGTGAAGTGGACTGTAGTGACAGTGACAGTGACAGGGAGGTGAGTGGTGAAGTGGACTGTAGTGACAGTGACAGTGACAGGGAGGTGAGTGGTGAACTGGACTGTAGTGACAGTGACAGGGAGGTGAGTGGTGAAGTGGACTGTTTGTGACAGTGACAGGGAGGTGAGTGGTGAACTGGACTGTAGTGACAGTGACAGGGAGGTGAGTGGTGAAGTGGACTGTAGTGACAGTGACAGTGACAGGGAGGTGAGGTGAACTGGACTGTAGTGACAGTGACAGGGACAGGGAGGTGAGAGGTGAACTGGACTGTAGTGACAGTGACAGTGACATGGAGGTGAGAGGTGAACTGGACTGTTTCAGGCTTCGAACTGACCAGGAGGGGGGCACGGACAATTCTCTGGTCATCCGCAACTCCTCCATCATCTCAGGTAACGGTCGCATTCCACTCCCCATCCCCCACCCCCCCCACCCTCCCACCACTACCCTCCCGCAGCTTCAGGAGAAAGCACTGACACACTTGCTTCCCCCTCTGCCTCACACCCACCTCTGTACCCCCTCCAGTTTGATGTGTATGTCTTGTGTCAAGCCTGCACCCCTCTCCCCCCCTCCCCCCCCTATCCATCTACCTTGTGTTAGCTCTTGTGCTATTACAGGTCATTGGCTCAGGGTTACAAAGTTTGTCCTTTTTTTTCTTTAGGTTAGGAATTGACTTGTGTCAAGCCTGCACAAACACACACACACACACACACACACACACACACACACACACACACACACACACACACACACACACACACACACACACACACACACACACACACACACACACACACACTCACTCACTCACTCACTCACTCACTCACTCACTCACTCACACACACACACACACACACACACACACACACACACACACACACACACACACCGTTAGCTCTTGTAGGTTATTGGTCCAAGGATCATTACTATGGATCTGTGTTAAGGATCATTACTATGGATCTGTATTAAGGATAATTACTATGGATCATTACTACGGATCTGTATTAAGGATCTGTACCAAGGATCATTACTATGGATTATTACTATGGATCATTACTATGGATCTGTATTCAGGATCATTACTATGGATCATTACTATGGATCTGTATTAAGGATCAGTACCAAGGATCATTACTATGGATATGTATTAAGGATCAGTACCAAGGATCATTACTATGGATCTGTACCAAGGATCATTACTATGGATATGTATTGATCAGTACCAAGGATCATTACTATGGATCTGTATTAAGGATCTGTACCAAGGATCATTACTATGGATCTGTATGAAGGATCTGTACCAAGGATCATTACTATGGATCTGTATGAAGGATCTGTACCAAGGATCATACATTACTGTGGATATGTATAAGGATCAGTACTATGGATCAAGGATCAGTACCAAGGATCATTACTATGGATCTTATTAGGATCAGTACCAAGGATCATTACTATGGATCTGTATTAAGGATCAGTACCAAGGATCATTACTATGGATCTGTATTAAGGATCTGTACCAAGTATCATTACTATGGATCTGTATTAAGGATCTTTACCAAGGATTGTTACTATGGATCACAATTGTGGATCTGTATTAAGGATCTCTACCAAGGATCATTACTATGGATCCGTATTAAGGATCTGTGCCAAGGATTGTTACTATCTGTATTAAGGATCTGTACCAAGGATCATTACTGTGGATCTGTATTAAGGATCTGTACCAAGGATCGTTACCATGGATCATTACTGTGGATATGTACTAAGGATCTGTACCAAGGATCATTACTATGGATCTGTATGAAGGAGGATCTGTACCAGTAATCGCTACTATGGATCATTACTATGGATCTGTATTAAGGATCTGTACCAATTATTACTAAGGATCTGCATTAAGGATCTGTACCAAGGATCATTACTATGGATCTGTACCATGGATCTGTATTAAGGATCTGTACCATGGATCATTAGCATGGCTATGAATCATGGATCCCTGTATACTGTCTTCTGCCTGTCCCATCCATGATTTTCCACATCTAACCAAGTGCCTTTTGTTCCTTGACCACCGCATGAAGTGGTTTGGGGATTTTCAAGTGCTCTGAAATATGCCTTCACCTGTTCCGGCTTGTGTCTTGTCTGCATTGAAGGAAGGTCGAGCAGGTATCGCATAGTTTCAACTGGTGTGTCCTTCGTGGTTCCCAGGATCAGTCTCATTGCTTCATTTTGAATTCTTTCTAATTTGAGAAGGTTGTTGTTGGGCAGTGTTGTAAGCCCTAATCCATAATCTGTCACACTGAGTACAAGTGCGTGATACAGTCGGTAGAGATGGCACTGTTCAGTGTCTTTAGCTGCCATTGCTTTCTTGGCAGATAGGTGTGTTTTGCATTTAAGTCAAGTCAAGTCAAGTCAAGTCAAGTCAACTTTATTATCTCAGTTTGAGAAATTAAATTTGTGGTCACACACATTCACAGCAAATAAACAATAATTTAGCCACATACCCATTTTCTCACATATGACATACATTCATATAGAGGAATTTGGATTTCAATTAAACATCTTCTCGATGTCATGAAATGTTGAGACAGGGGAATAGAACTTTGTTTAAATTTGACACTTCTGCATTTAACCGATCCGATTTCTTCGACCTGACTGAAGAAGGTCATATGATTTTTCAAGGACGTGGGTCTGTTCACACTGTATCTTCGTCGCTTTACAACTAACACGGCATTTTATAGCTCACTCAGACTTTTTTAGTCTGTTCATCTGCAACGATTTGTCATCACTCACCGTTCATTCACATTTCTCAAGCTGTCTGCTCTTCACAGTCAACCCACCATAAACACATAAATGAGAAAGTTAGAACAGATTCCAGAAGCATGAATAAAATGTCCGAAGAATGTCAGTATTCACATGAAATGATCGCAGTTGCGAAGACAATATATCTGGGGACATTTTTTGTGGACATATCTCAACATGGGATTTAAAATTCAGCTTATTATCTGAAAAGTTCCTAAATATTTGTATGATGTAACACGTTCTACTTCAGCACTTGATAAAAAGTGGTGGTACAGCTTTTGGATTCTTTCTAAAATCAATCAACATTTCTTTCGTTTTTGTTACATTCAGATCAAGATAGTTATGATCGCACCAGTCAACAAATGTTTGAACCTCCTTGAAGTTTCTTTGGGAAAGATCCACAAGTGCTGAGTCATCTGAATATTTAATGTACAAAAATCACTTCCTGAACAATCATTTTGTACAGAGTAAAAAGCACTGGTGATAAAACAGTACCCTGGGGTGCGCCAGTTGAAATGACTCTGGAAGCCGAAACAACACTTTGATATCGAAGGACTGTGTCCTCTGTTTAAGAAATCAATTATCCAAAGAAGTTAGCATGCTACCCACATTTATTCCATAATCTTTACTTTGCCATCAGATGTGTGAATGGTGTTGAATGCTGATGAGAAATCAATAAAGAGAATGCGTACAAAGGAGGCAGGTTTTTCGAGGTGTGAAATCTGCATGATGGAGAAGTGTGAGTGTGGCATCATCTGTCCCCATGAATCTGTATCCAGGATCTGTCCCATGAATCTGTATGCAGGATCTGTCCCATGAATCTGTATGCAGGATCTGTCCCATGAATCTTATCCAGGATCTGTCCCATGAAACTGTATCCAGGATCTGTACCATGAATCTGCTCCAGGCTGTACAGTATCTGGATGTGTACTACATTGCTTCCTTCCCTCAGATATTGATGTAAACGTCACTGTTGTAGTGTTGGTGCAGTCAGTTGAAGGACCCCTGCATGAAGTCGCCAGCAAAGCGACCGACAGGGGTGAAGAGGTCACGGCCTTTGGTGGAGGTCATCCTGGGTTATGTGTGCTGTGTCCAGGTCTGTTCGACCGTCCACGCAAGTCCCTGACCCCCACGGTGCCCAAGCTGGGCATCAACAGCTCCAACAAGGACACGCCCAACGTCAGAAGCGACATCGGCGGGGGCCAAGAGCAGTGGGGTGAAGAACACTGACCCCAAGGACGGCTACGGTGAGTCGTGTTACAGCTGCGTCCTAGGGACGTGTTGGTTCAGTGTGGGTGTGTGCTGGTCTGAGGTCCAGTGGCTCAGACTGTGCTCTGTACACTGTGGGGGTGGTGTTGTCTGTACAGTGTGTCACTGTGGGAGTGTGGTGTCGTCTGTGTACAATGTGTCACTGTGGGAGTGGTACTGTTGTCTGTACAGTGTGTCACTGTGGAAGTGGGTGGTTTTGTCTGTACAGTGTGTCACTGTGGGAGTGGGTGTGGTGTTGTCTGTACAGTGTGTCACTGTGGGAGTGGTGTTGTCTGTACAGTGTGTCACTGTGGGAGTGGTGTTGTCTGTACAGTGTGTCACTGTGGGGGTGTGTGTGTGTCTGTACAGTGTGTCACTGTGGGGAGTGGTGTTGTCTGTACAGTGTGTCACTGTGGGAGTAGTGGTGTTGTCTGTACGGTGTGTCACTGTGGGAGTGGTGATGTTGTCTGTGTACAGTGTGTCACTGTGGGAGTGGTGTTGTCTGTACAGTGTGTCACTGTGTGGGGTGATGTTTGTCTGTACACTGTGTCACTGTGGGGAGTGGTGTTGTCTACACACTGTCACTGTGGGAGGTGTCGTCTGTACAGTGTATCACAGTGGGAGTGGTGTTGTCTGTACAGTGTCACTGTGGGAGTGGTGTTGTCTACACACTGTCACTGTGGGAGTGGTGTTGTCTGTACAGTGTGTCACTGTGGGAGTGGTGTTGTCTGTACGGTGTGTCACTGTGGGAGTGGTGTTGTCTGTACACTGTGTCACTGTGGGAGTGGTGATGTTGTCTGTGTACAGTGTGTCACTGTGGGAGTGGTGTTGTCTGTACAGTGTGTCACTGTGGGAGTGGTGTTGTCTGTAAAGTGTGTCATTGTGGGAGTGATGTCTGTACAGTGTGTCACTGTGGGAGTGGTGTTGTACAGTGTGTCACTGTGGGAATGGTGTTGTCTGTAAAGTGTGTCATTGTGGGAGTGATGTCTGTACAGTGTCACTGTGGGAGTGGTGGTGTCTGTACAGTGTGTCACTGTGGGAGTGATGTTGTCTGTACGGTGTGTCACTGTGGGAGTGGTGTTGTCTGTACAGTGTGTCACTGTGGGAGTGATGTTGTCTGTACACTGTGTCACTGTGGGAGTGGTGTTGTCTGTAAAGTGTGTCACTGTGGGAGTGGTGTTGTCTGTACAGTGTGTACAGTGTGTTACTGTGGGAGTGGTGTTTGTCTGTACAGTGTGTCACTGTGGGAGTGGTGTTGTCTGTACAGTGTGTCACTGTGGGAGTGTTGTCATCTGTACAGTGTGTCACTGTGGGAGTGGTGTTGTCTGTACAGTGTGTCACTGTGGGAGTGGTGTTGTCTGTACACTCTGTTACTGTGGGAGTGGTGTTGTCTGTAAAGTGTGTCACTGTGGGAGTGGTGATGTTGTCTGTACAGTGTGTCACTGTAGGAGTGGTGTTGTCTGTACAATGTGTCTGTGTGGTGGTGGTGTTGTCTGTAAAGTGTGTCACTGTGGGAGTGGTGTTGTCTGTAAAGTGTGTCACTGTGGGAGTGGTGTTGTCTGTACAGTGTGTCACTGTGGGAGTGCTGTTGTCTGTACACTGTGTCACTGTGGGAGTGGTGTTGTCTGTACACTGTGTCACTGTGGGAGTGGTGTTGTCTGTAAAGTGTGTCACTGTGGGAGTGGTGTTGTCTGTACAGTGTGTCACTGTGGGAGTGGTGTTGTCTGTACAGTGTGTCACTGTGGGAGTGGTGTTGTCTGTACAGTGTGTTACTGTGGGAGTGGTGTTGTCTGTACAGTGTGTCATTGTGGGTGTGCTGTTGTCTGTACAGTGTGTCACTGTGGGAGTGGTGTTGTCTGTACAGTGTGTCACTGTGGGGGTGGTGTTGTCTGTACGGTGTGTCACTGTGTGGGGTGGTGTCGTCTGTACAGTGTGTCACTGTGGGGGTGGTGTCGTCTGTATGGTGTGTCATTGTGGGAGTGGTGTTGTCTGTACTGTGTGTCACTGTGGGAGTGGTGCTGTTGATTGTACTGATTCTATTTTTTTTCTTTTGTTTTGTCTCTGGGCCTGTGTCAAGTTAATGACTTGGTTGAGCTTTTTCTTTCTGTCATCATTCATCCTATGCTTTCTCAACCTTTTAGTCCGTACTACGCCTTTTTTTTTCTTTCTTTTTTTTTTTTTTTTTGAGGTGGGGGTGGGGGTGGGGAGTGGGGATAGAAAGTGTACAAATGTTTTTTAAAATCTTGTTGTGATTTACAACATTTTCATGTTGTGTGATGAGAGTCAGCCAGTGGAACGGACAGAAGCTGAACATTCTGCAGCGCCAGTGTGGGCGTGTGTTTTTTTTCATCCAGTTTTTTGCATGGAAATGGTCTGTGATGTCTTCTGCGCTTAAAAAGAAAAACAAGCTGAATTTTTAACATTTACTCACACACACACACACACACACACACACACACACACACACGAACCATAGCTGCTTGGCAGGTGCATTCGGCACATCACATTTTTTTGTTGTTGTTGTTGTTGCCCTAAGATAGTAGTGTAGATTTTTTGAAGTGGAAGATAAGTGACAGTTCTGAAAGGGAATCCGTGGTTTGACTGGAGTGGAAAAACCAGCAAAGGAAACAGCTTAGATGATGAGGACCAGCATAGACCTTGAAACTGACACAGGAAAGGTCATAGACAAGGTAGGACCAGGATAGACCATGACACTGACACAGGAAAGGACATAGACAAGGTAGGACCAGGATAGACCATGACACTGACACAGGAAAGGTCATAGACAAGGTAGGACCAGGATAGACCATGACACTGACACAGGAAAGGACATAGACAAGGTAGGACCAGGATAGACCATGACACTGACACAGGAAAGGACATAGACAAGGTAGGACCAGGATAGACCATGAGACTGACACAGGAAAGGTCATAGACAAGGTAGGACCAGGATAGACCATGACACTGACACAGGAAAGGACTTAGACAAGGTAGGACCAGGATAGACCATGACACTGACACAGGAAAGGTCATGGACAAGGTAGGACCAGGATAGACCATGACACTGACACAGGAAAGGACATGGACAAGGTAGGACCAGGATAGACCATGACACTGACACAGGAAAGGACATAGACAAGGTAGGACCAGGATAGACCATGAGACTGACACAGGAAAGGTCATGGACAAGGTAGGACTAAAATGGACCATTAAGTCAACAAAGGAACAGTGTCGGTGAATTAGGATCAAGACAGACTGATGACTGGAGAGGATGATTGGCCTGTGTGTTTTCAGAGTCCAAAGGCTATGAGTTCACCAACGGTCCGTGATATGTGTGTTTCAGAGTCAGATGGCTATGAGTTCACCATTGTGTCCTTGGACAACAAACAGTGGCAGTTTGAGGCCCAGAATGGGGATGTGAGTCAGTCTGTGTGCGTGTGTGTGTGTATGTGTGGAGAAAGGGAGGTGTTTGGAGTAATGTGTGTCTCATTTGGATGTCTGGTAGCAGTGTTGGTTTTGGAGAAACTTGAAAATGTATTTGTGTGCACATAATTGTGTTTGTATGTGTATGTGTGCTTATAATTATTTTCATGTGTTTCTATATAAATATGATGATGGATATGCTAGTGATGGAAGATTGGTAATTGATGTTTGTAGTGATGATAATGACAGTTTCAAATTATGACAATGAACAAAGTTGAAGATGGTCATTCACAAACCGGGAACGTAAAGAGCTGACTGGCTCATCACCATAGTAGTGGTGATGACAGTGACTACCTGGGGGATGTATTGATTATGATCAGTGTGGCTCATCACCATAGTAGTGTGGATGACAGTGACACTACCTGGGGGATGTAGTTGATTATGATCAGTGTGGCTCATCACCATAGTAGTGGTGATGACAATGACTACCTGGGGGATGTAGGTGATTGATTATGATCAGTGTGGTTCATCGTCATAGTAGTGGTGATGACGGTGACATATTGATTATGATCAGTGTGGTTCATCGTCATAGTGGCGATGATAGTGACTAGCAGTGGGATGTATTGATTATGATCGGTATAGGGTTTGATCAGTAGTTTAGGTGGGTGTTTGATACAGTACTGGAGGGGAGGGTGATGATAGTGATGAAGTGACACTGATGGTGGGTATACAATGACAATATGACTGTCATATTGACTGTCATGATGATGAAAGTGATGATGATGGTATGATGACATGAAAGTGACGCTGATGATGGTATGATGATGACAATACTAACAATGATGGTGAGGTATGATGACAATACTCAGTATTGACTGTCATGATGATAGTGATGAAAGTGACACTGATGGTGAGGTATGATGACAATACTAACAGTATGACTGTCCTGATGATGATGATGATGATAGTGATGAAAGTGACAATGATGGTGAGTATGATGACAATACTAACAGTATTGACTGTCAGATGATGATGATGATGATGATGATAGTGATGAAAGTGACACTGATGGTGAGAGTATGATGACAATACTAACAGTATGACTGTCATGATGATGATGATGATGATAGTGATGATAGTGAGGTGATGGTGAGGTAGTGACAATACTACAGTGACTGTCATGATGAGATGATGTTGATGATGATGATAGTGATGAACAGTACACTGATGGTGTGATGGGGGTATGATGACAATATGACAGTGATGACTGTCATGATGATGATGTGAGGATAGTGGGAAAGTGGTCATGATGGTGATGAGGTATGATGACATACTAACAGTATTGACTGTCATGATGGATGATGATGATGATAGTGATGAAAGTGACACTGATGGTGAGGTATGATGACAATACTAACAGTATTGACTGTCATGATGATGATGATGATGATGATGATGAAATGATGATGAGGTAGTGATGAAAGTGACACTGTCATGATGATGGTGGTATGATGATGAGTGATGATACTAACATGGTGAGGACTGTGACAATTGACAGTATGATGATGATGATGATGATGATGATGATGAAAAGTGACACTGATGGTGAGGTATGATGACAATATGATTGACTGTCATATGATGATGATGATGATGATAGTGATGAAAGTGACACTGTCATGATGACAATACTAACAGTAATGACTGTCATGATGATGATGATATGTGATATGAAAGTGACACTGATGGTGGGTATGATGACAATACTAACAGTATTGACTGTCATGATGATGATGATGATGATGATGATAGTGATGAAAGTGACACTGATGGTGAGGTATGATGACAATACTAACAGTATTGACTGTCATGATGATGAGATGATGATGGATGATGATAGTGATGAAAGTGACACTGATGGTGAAGGTTATTTGATGAGTATTGACTGTCATGATGATGATGACTGAATGATGATAGTTATGAACTTGTCACTGATGATGGATATGATGACAATACATAGTGATGAAAGTGACACTGATGGTGATGATGTGTATAGTGATGACAGTGACTACTGATATTGACTGTCATGCAATAATACATGATGACTGTCATGATGAAAGATGATGAAAGTGATTGAAACTGATGGTGAGGTATGATGACAATACTAACAGTATTGACTGTCTGATGATGATGATGATGATGAAATATGATATGATAGTGATGAAGACCAGTGCAGTAGACACTGATGGTGGGTATGATGACATACAACATTTGAAACAGTCATGATTACTGGTGTATGATGCTGACTGAACGTATGATGCATGATGATAGTGATGAAAGTGACAAAACTGAGATGGTGGGTATGATGACAATACTAACAGTATTGACTGTCAGTGATGATGCTGATGATGATAGTGATGAAAGTGGACACTGATGGTGGGTATGATGACAATACGAACAGTCACCTATTGACTGTCATGATGATGATGATGATAGTGATGTAAAGTGACACTGATGGTGAGGTATGATGACAATACTAACAGTATTGACTGTCATGATGATGATGATTATGATGATGAGTGATGAACAATGACACTGATGGTGGGTATGATGATGATACTCAACAGATTATTTGACTGTGATCATTGTGATGATGATAGTGATACAAAGCTGACAATGCTTGGTGATGAGTGACAACAATAGTGATGACAATACTAACAATATTGCTGATGCATCGATGATTAGACAAGAATGGATTAGATGATGGGATGGATGGCTAGAATGATATTTTTATGATGGTAGTTATGTTGATGATAACAACAATGATTTTGATGAGGGTTGTGAGTTTGATGATAACAACAATGATTTTGATGATGATAGTGATGATGATGACAACACCCAGTGATTCTGTGATTGATGATAAGGATGCAATTATGCACCATATATTCGATGATAATGACAAGAACAGTGCGTTATTGGTGATTATGGTGACCGGATGACGACGTGAATAATATATGACAATTAACAATTGCTCTACTGAGATGATGATAAGAATATCTTGACAATAATGTGACAAGGATATGATAAAATGATGATAAAACTGATGATGACAAACTAAGAATTTGGTTTGATGATGAAGTGATAATGTGGACAGTAGTGATGATGATTGATTGATGATGATGAAACAGATGATAATGACTGTAACAGTGGTTATGAGTCATGGATGAAAGTCATAATGATGATGAGCAGTAAAAATAGTTTCATGATGATGATGATGACAGAGATAATAATGACTGTAACAGTGGTTATGATCGATGATAATCTAATAGTAACAGCGATGATGACAGTAAAAATAGTTGATGAGGATTGATGATGGCAGTTAGAGCAACTATATGGTCATTGTATCTATGACTATACGAGGCACAGTAAAGATGTGGTGATGATAAGTGATGATGGGAGGATACATAATAGTGAATAAAGCGATGGTGATGTGGACGTAAAAATGATAACAAGTGAGGATGATAATGATGAGCAATGAAGGCTGATGACTGATTATGAAAATAGGTTATGTGTTCAAGTAGTGGCAATAAGTGATGATAATGATAACGTGATGATACGAAAAGATGATGACTATGATTGCTGTTGTCATGATGATGATACTGGGTGACCCATATGAAGAGGATATGTCAGTGATGTCTCCAAGACGAAAACAGTGAAGATGATGCAGGTGTGAGTGGTCGGTAAGGATGGGGGACGTGCCAGATAAGCAATGACGACCTTGAATGTACGGCAACGACATCCGTGGTGAAATCCAGGTGATGTTTAGAGTGTTTTGGCCGCTTGTGTGAGCCACCTGTGGGATCACAGATGTGCTGTATAAGAACGACCTCAGTGACCCCAACATGAGTCTTAGAGTGTGTTGGGAGCTGTGTGAGCCACCTGTGTGTCAGATGTGCGTACAGGAACGACCTCAGTGACCCCAACACATGAGTGTTTAGAGTGTTTGGCCGCTGTGTGAGTCACTGTGTGAGACGACTTGCTGTACAGGAACGCCTCATGACCCAACACAGTGAGGTTTAGAGGTGTTTGGGCCGTCTGTGTGCTCCACCGTGTGTGCAACGACGTGCTGGGAAGTGATCCAGGGTGAGTGTTTTTAGAGTGTTTGGGCCGCTGTGTGAGCCACCTGTGTCAGACTGCTGTACAGGAACGACCTCGTGACCCCAACACAGTGAGTGTTTAGAGTGTTTTGGCCGCTGTTGCTGAGCCACCTGTGTGTTAGACGTTCTCGTACAGGAACGACCTCAGTGACCCCAACACAGTGAGTGTTTAGATGTTTGGCCGCTGTGTGAGCCACCATGTGTGTCCAGAACCGTGCTGTACAGGGCCAGGAACGACCTCAGTGACCCCAACACAGTGAAGTTGTTTAGAGTGTTTGGCCGCTGTAATAAAGCCCACAAACCTGTGTGTCAGACGTGCCTGTACAGGAACGACCTCAGTGACCCCAAAACACAGTGAAGTGTTTAGAGTGTTTGGGGCCGCTGTTGTGAGCCACCTGTGTGTCAGACATTGCTTGTACAGGAACGACCTCAGTGACCCCAACAGTGAGTGTTTAGAGTGTTTGGTGGCAGCTCGTGGTGCCACCTGTGTGTCAGACATGCTGTTACGGAACTCAATCGTGCCATATCATCATGAGTAATTGCTGGTCTGCAATGTGGGACAGGTTGTGTTGGCACCTGGGTAGGCAGACGTCCTGTTTTCGTATTGTTTGAGCACAGCTACCTTAATAAAAAAAAAAAAAACTACGATTTTTTTCCCATAGGCAATGTTAAAATGGGTGCGTCATATTCAGTACTATGCACCATGCTGTCACTCCTCTTCTCCCTCATCGCTCTCCATAACTCAGTTTTTGCAGTAACTGGGTGAGGGGTAGTTTCGGCCCTTCTCTCCTCTCTCTCTCAATCGGTCATGTGCTACCAGCATTTTACAGCATCCACATGGCCCATATTTGGAGGTGGCGACATCTCTGCTGAGGTACGTTATGGGGTCCTATATGTGGTGTGGCATGGCTCGCAGTTGTTGGTGTTCTCTGAATTTTAAGATGTTCGAAGGGAGCGGGGGAGGGAAGAAACGAAATTGTCTCCGACAGAACTGGGGGAAGAGAAGAATTTAGAATAGTGGGTGCGTCTCGCCCCGTTGTGTGCTTTATGTGAGGAGTAGGAAGTGAGGAAATGTCCGGTTGGGCTGGCGTCCCGTACAATGGTGCTGGGGGGGTGTGGGGGTTCAAGAGGGGGGTGGGGTCGCAACAGCTAAGTGGGAGAAGAAATAGAACAGGGGGAAAGGGGTGGGAACCGTTTTCTGCGTGTGCTGGTCTGGGGTCGTGTCGTCGGGGTCGTCACGAGGCAGAGGGGGGGGGGGGGGAGGGGCACCACACAGGGGCGGACAGGACACTGTCTGCCCGGAACACACACACAGCACCATACAGGCAGGGGAGACGGGCGGGAGGCTCGGAACAAAAAACGAACAACAAAAAAAAAAAAAACAAAAAACAACAAACAACACACCGAAACACTCACCACTCACACACAACCCAAACACACAAACACAACACCACCACACACAAAATATGACTTGAGATAATGCGGGAAAAAAAAAACAGATTGAATGTATTTGCCCATGTTCCATGACAACCAAAAATCGTCGATAAATTAAGTTGAGAACCCAACAAACTGCGGCGTAATGAGATGGTTAATGTAATTTGAGGTTACAACCCCCATAGAAAAAAAATGAATACCATTTGGACTAATGAGATTAAGGTTTGAGGGAAGAGGGTAAATTCGTTCTGTTATTCTTAGAATTTTAAATAACTAAGTTCTTAGTCATTGGCTACAGCCTTAGCACATGTCCCTGACCTACTCCGCATGATCTAACCACCCAACCCAGAAACGTTTTTGGGTCAGACCCTTGAGTGCACGCTTACCTACACTAAACAACATGGTTGTGGTGCCATTTCTATACTTAATGAAGGTCTGTGGCTTTAGCTTAAATCTCCTGTAATATCGTGAAGTGGGGGTTTGGGGGTGTTGGGGGGTTGGTGGGGGGGGGGGGTGGAGGGTGGGGGGGGGGTGGCGTGGGTTTTTTTGGTTGGTGTGTTTTTGGGGTGTGGGGGCGTTAATTTATTGCGGCTAGGGGCGAAAGATCTGAGTTGGTTTTGTGTTGGGTTCAAGGGGGCCAACAACATGTGAACGGCAAGGGGGGCCTTCATGGGCTGCATACCGATTCCCCGCGGGCACCCTGCGGCAACACCATCTGCTCGACTGAGATGTACTCCCAGTAAGAAGGGGGTGGGCAATGTTTTTTTTTTTTTTTTCTTCATCAAGTTCAGTTTTTTTTTCCTTCAAAGGGTTCAGCCACTTCTGTGGCTGTCGCAGGCTGGTTTTTGTTGCAGTAACTTTGGAGTTGTTTATCTTGTGGATGTGTGTCTGGCCACGATGCGCTGGTTCGATTTCGTACAGGGAAAATGGTCAAAACAGCGTATCTGCTGCACCGGCAGACAGCATTGCCTGGCCTCAGCTTGTGGAGAGGAATAGTACGGGCACACACAATGTGTCACACATAACCCAAGACACATGTGCGATGATTTGCCACCACACTGGACGCAAGGCAAACGGCAAAAAACTCATAACGCATGTCACACGACACATATTCACGACACACAACACACACACACAGGGCACAAACATCACTAGGCAGCACACACAGGGCACACGACGACGGACACGACAACAGGGCCACAGGAAAACCACACAACACCACGGGGACACAAACATTTGTGCTGAAGCCATACAGTTTTTCCATCGGTAAGTTCAAGGTATAACTAAAGAAACCCATGTCCGCAATACACAACTTGTTCAGCCTGTGCATCATCGAGAAAAAATCCTCAGTAAGCACAGCGAATGCTTTAGGAATGGCTTGTCGCTGTAATTCGTGTCGTCTATGGACAGTGTGCTACTGGCTGCTGTTTTGTACCTCCGCTACAGTCCAGTGGCCAGCTGTCTGGCAGTGACTTCACTGCTGTTGTGTGTAGTCTAAAATAAAAACAACAACAACAACCTCCCCGCCCCCCCCCCGAAAGAAAAACCCCACCGGGCCCAGCCTGCCACCACCCACCCCCATAAGTGGTGGATTAATGTACGACGTAATGGTGTGACTTACAGCTGGGAAATGACTGTGTCTTGATAGAAAATTGTGTGTCTTGTGTGTACCATAGCACCACAGGAACAACAAGGTCCTTTTCTCGTTTGAGTCTCGTTACTTTGGGCAGGTCTCATGTACTTTGAGTTGTTGGTCCCACCACGATGACAGGTGGCAGCAGTGACAGTTCCAGCAGTTGATGATAGGTAAAATGGACGTGTGTGCGACAGGTCCAGCATTGACAGTGACAGAGTGATAGGGTACGACAGTGACGTGTACAATGGTGACTGTGTGTGACAGTTCCCAGCAGTGACGAAGTCTAGCCATGACAGGTAAAATAAAATGTGAAGCTGGTGATACAGGTCCCCGCAGTAACAGGTATCAGTGGTCAAATGACAAGTAAAATGTGACTGGTTGTGACAAGGGGTCCCAGCCAGTGACATGTAGCAGTTGACCTGGTAAAAATGTGTGACTGTTGAGACAGGTCCCCAGAGTGTGAACAGGTCTCTACAAAAGGTACAGTGTGACTGTGGTGTGACAGGCCCAGCAGTGACAATTAGCAGTGACAGGTCTCCCACAGGTATAATGTGACTGTGTGTTTGACAGGTCCCAGCAGTGACAGGGAGGGTAGCAGGTGACAGTCTCTTTACAGGTACAGTGTGACTGTGAATTGTGAACAGCCCACAGGGTCACGTAGCCTGGACAGTGACAGTCTCTACATCTTCTACAAGGTAGTGTGATGTGACTGTTTGACAGGTCCCGCAGTGGTGACATGTAGCAGTGACAGGTCTCTAGGTACAGGTACAGTGTGACTGTGTGTGACAGGTCCCAGCTGTACAGGTACAGTGTACGGTGTGTGACAGGTCATCACCTGGGAGTGGTACTGTGTGCATCGGTCCCCAGCGGAGTCCACCTGGGAGTGGGTAATGTGCATCGAGTGCAGCGAGTCCCCGTCAACATCGGCACCACGATCCCCCGGGTCTGGTCCCTGGACCTGGACGACTGCCGTAAGTCAATGGAGACCACTGGGTGTGGGTGAGACAGGGGGAGGTTGTCACTTTGTGGGGTTACAGGCATCAGTGCCATGGGATTTTATCCCTGTGAAGGTGTTATAGTTTTGTGGTCGTCCTGTGTATGTTATGTTGTTCATAACAGGTTCTCTACTAGTCACTGACATCCATGTATCTACTTGTCAGGTGTGATATAGTGTGGTCATACTCATTAAGTGCCATAACCTCTTTGGCAATATTTACCTGTGACTGTGATATTGTGTGGTCACACAGCGGTACATATGTACATTTACATTTTTTTACGACATCTACGTGTGAAAATGTGATGTTTAGATGTGGGCGCCTTATGCCCCATGTTTGTTTGACAATTCTTAGTAATGGGGGCGATTTGTTGGGTAGATACTTTGCTGGTGCTGATTTACAGAAATGGGGAGCCATGTATACGGGTGGATACATATCTAGTTTGCTGTCATCTGAAAATGAGGACCCTTGAGACTGGCCCACTTCTTAGGTGATGTGTCTTGGAATTCAGCACAGCACTGGGCAACTTTTTTTCAGGCGTGTTTTGGATGTCAAAGCAGGAATGTATTGAGGGGGTTGGCCGTCTGGCAAACTTTTTCCGGTGTGTCTTGGATGTCAAAGCAGGAATGTATTGAGTATTGGTGAGGGGTCGGCGGCCGTCAGTTAATTGCCCAGAATATTTTTAGGCAACCAAAAATATTGCAGTCCAGTTGGTCAGTGGGCTGAAGGTTTTATAGATAAATCGGCATGACCTGTGTGGGTTTTATGGTCAGTGGGCTGAAGGTTTTATGGATAAATCAGCATGACCTATGTGGGTTTATGAGATTAAGCAAAGATGCCTATCGGGTTTACTGGATTTGGGTTTGATGTCAAAGGTCAGATCAGAGGTGATAGCTTGATGACATAATGTGAACGATGTTCATGTCAAAGGTAAGAGAGGATGGCATGTTGACGGGTGGGATATAAAGGATGGTGGTCTCAAAGGTCAGGGTAATGGATTGCTGACCAATCCAAGGTCAGAGGTGATGGATTGATGACCGGATGGTGACAAGTGAGACATAAGACATTCATGTTACAGGCCGGAGGTGACCAAGGTGATGACGTCCATCGGTAACTACCTGGCCAACAGCGTGTGGGAAGCCAATACCAAGGGGCGATCCAAACCAACGTCCTCCTCCAACAGGTCTCTGTCTGTCTGGCTGGCTGGCTGGCTGGCTGGCGCCCATGGTGGAGCGGGGGAGGGGGGTAGGGGGGGGCAGGGCACAGGGGGAGATGGGAGGGGGGATGGTTTTGGTCTCTTATAAGTTTCATTGTATCCCCGCTGTCTGTGCCGGCAATGTCTTCTGCCCCTGTCATTTGTCTGACTGCTGTTTGTGTTTCCCTTCTGCCCCTGGCCCCTGCCCCTGCCCTGTCTGTACTGCTGTTTTGTTTTTCCCTTCTGTGCCCTGTCACTGACTGACTGCTGTTTGTGTTTTACCTTTCTGCCCTTTGCCTGTCACTGTCCTGACTGCTGTTTGTGTTTCCCTTCTGACCCCTGTCGCTGTTTGTGTTTCCCTTC
>JADBJO010008031.1:31201-41201 GCA_016801955.1 Conus betulinus
CTCTTTTGGCCGCATGCTCGCTCGCTTAGTGACGCGCTCATTCCGCTTCACACTTATTTACGACTTTTCCTTCTTGATTTTTGGTTTTGTTGAGGTGTGATAATGGACTCTCCATTCGATTGCTGACGGCTGAAACGGCTCTGTCTCTTCTTGTCTCTGCCTGTCTGTTCTTGGTCGTTCTGTCTCTCTTCCTCTCTCTCTCTCTCCTCCTCTCTCTCTCTCTCTCCACACACACACACACACCACACACTCACACACACACACACACACACAGCGCGCGCGGCGCGCGCGACACACACCCACACACCACACACACCAGACACTCACCGACAATAACCTGAACAGAGTAAAAATCATATGTGGAAGTCGTCCCTCAGTTTGGTTTCCCATGTACCATGTGCACAAGCCCATGGCTGGGTTAATGGCGAAGGTGAATTGGAACAATCTGAGAAGAGAAAAGGAAAGTGCAAGTTGAATTTCAACGATAGCTCCTTCAGTGAGTTGATATCTAAAGTTGCTGGTGAACATATGCCATTTCGGGAGTGATTCTGAAAAAAGACTAGTTAAACAGGCCCCCCCTCTCGTTTTGCTCGTAAAGAGGATGGCTTCGTCTCGCACCTAGTGTTTTAGAGGGTATTTTCACCCCCCGCGTTTCAGAAAACCTTTTAGAGAGTGGGTTTTTGGGGGGGGGTCCCAAAAAAAATGCCAGTGAAAACATGACATTCGTGTTAAGTGAATCAAAGATATTGTGTAGAAATAAAGTATCTGGAAGTAAGCCCCCCCCCCGGTGAGGAGGCCGTTTTACTTTTAATTTGTCACCGAAACTGTGACAAACAGGGGTTGCTTTCAGCATTTTGGTAACAGGTGATCGTTCTGGAGGCATGATTTTTTGTACACACACACACACACACACACACACACAGCGAAGCCGAACACAAAATATAAAAGCGATGGCTATATGTAGAAGTCGGCGAAAATAACTTTGAACTTTAGTTGAACTTTGAACTTTAATTGAACCCTTCCGCAACCTTTCAGGGGGGTACAGAAGATGATGATAAGTTCGCCAAGCTGACTGGCATTGTATGGTTTAGAAAATTATCTTTGTTTTTTTTTGTTGTTTTTTTGTTTGTTTGTTTTTGTTTTTTTTTAAGCTGAATGAGAAAGACAGCACTACAAGGAAAAGGTCCTCACACTTTCTGTCTTTTTTTTTTTTAATTTGGCGCGTTTTTCAGTGCGCTTTATTTACCGCACCTCACGTCAAGTAATTGTTGTAGTTCCTCAGAAAATAGTCAGTAGCTTCGTTTTCCAGCGTAAGGCATTGCGGTGAAATTTTTGGTCCTAGAATCCCTAAACACCCCCCCCCCCCCCCCCCCCCACCCCCTTTTTCTTTTTTTTTTTTTTTTCGTTTTTTGTTTTTGACATTCAAAATCTTGCTGTGGAAATCGAGTGATGATGCAGGTTTTATTTTATTTTATTTTATTTTATTCTGTTTTATTTTTTATACAGGAGTCATTTTTTGCTTGTCCAGTCATCCTCAGGGAGTAACCCCCGCCTCAGAAAGTTGGTAATGTGATGAATATTTTCTGTTGCATCGCTTTGGTCTTTCTCACGCGTCTCAGAGCCGTACAGCAAGACCGATCGGTCCTTTGAATCTATAAGAGTGTGTGTGAATTGTCCTCCGTCCTCACAATCAAGTGTTATTTCAACTTTACTAAGTACGCAGCGAACAACATTACGCACAAATCGGGGTTTTCGCTTTTTGGATGGTCTTAATGACTAGGACTGGTGTGTAACTCTCCTCTGCCTGCCTGCCTCACCCCCCGCCTGTCTGTCTGTCTGTCCATCCGTCTGTCTGTCTGTCTGTGTCTGTCTGTGTCTGTCTCTCCTCTCTCTCTCCTCTCATCTCTCTCCTCTCCTCTCCTCTTCTCTCTGGTACGGTGTAAAACAAAAAAAAAAAAAAGCTTGTTTGCTTTTCCAGTATAAACCCTCAATAGAAGTATCATTTGTATTCCTACTTCTCTCTCTCTCTCCTCTCTCATCTAATTCTCTCATACTCTCTCTCTCCCTCTCTCTCTCTCCTCTCTCTCTCTCTCTCTCTCTCTTACGCGAAGACCTCACTACCTGAGACCGACTGAACTCTTCCAGGTCCTCACTCCTGGACGTCGCCTGTGTGGGGGTGGAAAGTTCATGTCAGTGAGGTTAGTTGCAGTCGGACAGTTTGGTATCAGTTGGTTTGGCCTTATTTGCTTACAGGTCACTACGGCTTATTCACATGTACGCCTTGTAGTTTGTTTTACACATGACGTTTACAAAATATTCATTGCCATCCATTGTGAGGTTTTACCATGATCAGCGGTTCTGTTTTCTGTCATTTTGGACAACAATGTAAAATTGACAGTCATCCCTAACAGGGCTTGCATTTTTATCGTGTACTTTCCTTCGTTTTCTCTCTTGTCTGTCTGTCTGTCCTGTCTTGTTCTGTCTTCTGTCCTCTCTCGCTCTCTCTGCTGTCTCTCTCTGGCCTCCTCTCTTCTCTCTCTCTCTCCTCTCTCTCTCTCTCTCTCTCTCTCTCTCCTCTCTCTCTCTCTTTTCCAAGTTTCCATCTTTTAAAAGAATTCCACTGACGGTTCCAAATCTGAGGAGGGAATTGCCCTCTGCTGTGTTTTGCGCAGTAGACCCTCCCCTCAGAGATTGTACATACACATTCCCACCGACAGCTCCATCAACACTGCTGAGCTGACAGCCTTGGTCCTGGCACTTCAGATGATCTCAAAATCGAAACAGAAAGATTTCCTCAATTTGTCAGACTCTCTTTCTGCTTTGGAGGCCATTGCGGCCGTAATCTTAAGCACCCTCAACTACTGAAAGTTTTTTTTTTTTTAACTGTACACCTCCCTAAAATCAAACGGACACAAAGTAGAGTTTGCTTGGGTTTTCCCACCATGTGGGGTTTCGAGGCAATGAGAGGTGGTTGACCAGCTTGCCAAGAATGCCACAAGGCAAAGTTGATGAGATTTAATGTTCCTCACACTGATCTGAAACCCCAAACACAGGCCTATGTCAAAGACCTCTGGCAAGAGGAATGGACCTTGCAGACGGATAACAAACTGTTTAAAATCCGTCCAAACCTCAACGAGTTTCTACCATGTTCCAGAGGCGGCCGTAAAGAAGAAACAGTCCTGTGCCGCTTGCACACAGGCCACTCGTTTTAAATACCATTCTTATCTTTTAAAAGGTGAAAGAAGCTCCGTGGTGCATTCCATGTCATGTTCCACTCACAGTGAAACATATTCTTTTAGATTGTTGGGACTTGCACGATGTGAGACATAAACACTTTACAGCAGAGTTCCATGAAAACCCTGTTCCATAGATGTCCCACCTGACGTGATCTTTGAGTTTCTGAGGGAGATTAACTTTTTTCATCTGATTTAAGATTTTAAACGGAAGAAAGATTTTTAACGAAGTTTCTGGTGCGTTTTTAGAAGATGTTTTTTTAAAGAGATGTGTGAAAGGTTGTTTTTTTTGTTTTTTGTTTGTTTTGTTTTTGATGACTTGTGAGTTTGATTTTAAACGTGGCGACAGCCCTGAAATGGCCCTCTTGCGGTCAGCTGGGCTTACGCAACATTACCTTACCTTACCGACTCTCTCTCTCTCTCTCCCTCTCTCCCTCCTCTGTCTGTCTTTCTGGTCTGTCTGTCTGTCTGTCTGGTCTGTTTGTCCTGTCTGTCTCGGTCTGTCTCTCCTCTCTCCTCTAGGTCCTTTCCGCCGTCTCTCTCTCTCTCGGTTCTCCTCCTCTCTCGCCCCCTTCCTCTCCTCTCTCTCTCTCTCTCTCTCAGTATCGATGTGTTTTTTAAGCACAGATTGCTTGTGTGATTTACCACAAAGGAGTAAGTCATTCTTAGATAGAGTGCCTTCTGCTGTGTGAAAAGCACATAAAAAAAATGGCTGAAAGAGGGGGTGGGGTGCGCGGGGGTGGTGGGGTCCTGATAGGATAGCAGCAGTCGGATTGATTCCAGTATTTTCATATGATTTATCACAGTTACCTGTGCATGAAGCATTAATAGACCAGTGAACTTAACTGTTTTTTTTTTTTGTTTTTTGTGTGGTTGTTTTTTTTTCGTAGCTTTTCAGTTAGGTAGATTGAAAGTATTTGTGAAAATGTTCATTACAGATTTACGGCCCTTGCTAGTCAGCACGTCATGTTTTCATAGCAGGAGATGGCTAAAAAGGGCTTAATGGGTATCACTGTTCAGCCATCGTTTGGATGAGGTATGAGCTCGGAGTTAAATCGAGGAAACGCCGGTGAAAAAAATTTACTATAGGCACACACGCGCATACACACATGCACTCGAGCATGCTGTAGCGCGCGCGCGCACACGGCGGCACACACACACACACACACACCCACCACACACCCACACACACAGGACACACACACACAACTTTCACACACACATCATAGACCAGAAAGAGAGAAGCGAGAGAGAGAGAGAGAGAGAAGAGGGGGGGGGGGGGGAGGGGGGGGAGGGGTTTTTGATAAGGTAATTACACTAGTTCGCCTGCGCTGCTTGTGTTTACACATACATGGCGAATCCAAAAGCGCGCAAACATAACCCTCTGTTGTAAGGCGCATGAAGTGAAGTTTTCACTGTTTTTCAACACACACACACACACACACACACACCACACACACACACACACACACAGGCCCACACGAGTCTCTGTGTGTATGTGTGCGCGTGCGTGCGTGCGCGCACGTGTGTGTGTGTGTGTGTGTGGTTTGTGTGTGTGTGTGTGTGTGTGCACGCGCGCACACCTAACGCAGGTTCACACACAACACACACACACACACACACACACACATGGCACACACACACACTTCCAGAGTCAATTGCTCTTTAAATCTTCTGTGACTCCAGCTGGTCTTCCTATTTGTGTTCGTTTATACTCAATCCTCTGCTCATATCTGTCATCTCGAGGCTGCTCCCGAAGTAAATTGTGCTCAGTTTGTTCCCTTTGGGTGCACGATTTGGTTCAAGAGAAGTGTAATCGTGGGAGGAAGGGCCAACAACAGTTTGTGTCGATACTCTCCCCTACCACGCTAAGTCTCTCTCTCTCTCTCTCTCTCTCCTCTCCTCTCTTCTCTCTCTCTCTCTCTCTCTCTCTCTCTCTCTCTTCCTGTGGACTCTGTCCCCTGTCTCTACATTTGGTATGTCTATCTGATCTGCTGTCTCTGTCTTTGTGTCTGTCAGTCTGTCTTGTCTGTCTGTCTCTCTATCTGTCTGACTGACTCTGTCCTTCTGTCTCTTGCCTCTGTCCTCTGTCTGTCACTCCCCCCCCCCCCCCCCCCCCCCCCCCCCCCCCCGCCGCTCTCTTCTCCCTCTCTCTCTATATACATGTGCCTGTCTGTCTGTCTGTCCGTCTTTCTGTTCATCAGCTTCCCAATTCCACAGTCTTATCCTGGCCTTCATGGAAACGAGTCACATGAAAACGTGCTTTCTTTCGTTCTGTCTGTCTGTCGCTCTCTTTCTCTTTTCTTTCTTTCTTTCTCTCTTTTTATCTCATTTTTTGAAATTTTTGTTTACGGCCGGCACATTCGCTCGAGTGACTAAAGTGAAAGCGAAAGAGCAGAGAGAGAGAGAGAGAGAGAGAGAGAGAGAGAGAGAGAGAGAATGTTTCAGTTTTAACATCTGTCCACTGACAGTGATATCAGACAATATGTCGGAGCATAATGCAGTGTGTTTGTAGACTGTGGGTGATTGTGTGCTTTACTATGAAATGGCAAGATAAAGAGTTGATCTGTTTGTGTCTGATTCTTGTTGTTTAATATACATTGAGCGTGCACTGAGACTATGCGCGTGCGTGCGTGCGTCTGTACACATGCATCCTTGTGAATGTACCTGTGCGTGCGTGAGTGCTTGTATGTGTGGTGAAAAAGAATGTCGAAAAAGAAGAAGAAGAGGAGAGAGAGTGAATGAGTGTCAGTCTGAATGTCTGTGTGCACGCGAGCGCGCGCGCTTTTGCATGTCCATACGTGTGTGCGCGTGCTTGCGGTCCAACGTGTCAAAAGGTGCGTGTGTGGGGGGGGGGGAGGGAGGAGGGGCTGTGTGTGTGTGTGTGTGTGGGGGGGGGGGGGGGGTTAAGTGTGAGAGAGGGATGCGAGATAGTATATCTAGGAGAGCGAGACGAGGACACTAAACAGAAGAGGAGAGGGTAGGCGAAGGGGGGGGGGTGGGAGGGTGGGGCGGGGGGGGGGGGGGGGGGAATCTGAAGGAGCGAAGGGGGAAAGGAGGGGAGTTAGAGAGACAAGAGAGACACGGAGAGGGGTGAGGTCCTATCACTGTCACGACGCAAAAAGGAAGGTAGGCAGAGAGTCCAGATCATAATGATGATAAACAGTTATCATTTCGGGCCGACAGGAGTCGCCAGTATACAAGAAGAGTACAGTACGTACTGTACGGTGGGTAGTGCTACAGGTAAGCACTTGGGCCTGCAGTGCCCCTTGACACGCCACTGAACTGATTACAGGTGCCCGGCTTGCTCGCTGGCTTGCTGGGCTGGGCTGGGGGCTTCTTCGTGCGTGTTATGGTGATGGGTCGTGACCGACTGACTCGTTTTGCATGGACAAATGACCGTGTCATGAAAAAAAAGAAGAAGAAAAGAAAAGGAAAGAAAGAAATAAAGAAAGGAAAAGAAAGGAAGAAAAGAAAAGAAAAGAAAGGAACAAAAATAGAAGAAAAGAAAGAAAGGATGGAAGAAAGGTAGGAAGAAAAAAAAAGGGTAAATAAATAACTAGCAAAAAAAGAAACAAACAAACAAAGAGCTGCTGCAGCTGTGTTGAATTTTCTTTTAAATTTTTTTTTTTCATGTTGGAAATCAATTTGAAAAATGATTCGTAAGGCTCCGCCGAAAAACGTAGACAAAGGAATCCAAAAGACAACACAGGACGCGTTTCGACCTCTTAGGTCTCCTTCAGGTAAGATACACAGAACACTCAAAACAACGAAAATGAACGAGCAATCACTTATCTTCATCCAGTTTGGCGCGAGATTTCGTATTGTAGTACATAGTGTGTTGAATCGCATCGTGACTGTCATAGCAGATTTCTCTTCTTTCACCTCGAGCTGCTTTCCCAGTGGATAGGAATGTGCGTTGTTGTAGAGTGGCACCACCTGGGTTTGGGTGGGGGTTTTTTCTCCTCCACCGTCTGCATATGCTTTTAATATCTATTTTAAGAACAAAAAACAAACAATCAAAAAACAAAAACAAAACAAAAAAAAAACCACGAAATATTGACAGTGACAGCGCCTTTTTCTTGCAGTTGGGTTCTCTCGTTTTAAGCTTAGTGCAACCACACGCGTGTCTCTCGCTTGATCGTCGGATCTGGAAAGACTAGCACACCGCCCACTACTTTAAGGGCTGTACACACAACAGGCCCTTTTCGAGCTGGACTGGGGGTTGGGGTTGGGGTGGGGGTGGGGTTGGTTGACACGGCGAAGACGGCGGCTGCAATGGTCAGTTGGCGGGGAGTGTACGCAAGGATATACATGCTCATGCCCGCTCGTCTGTACTCCCTGTACCGGTCCGCTACTGCTCTCCTCACCATTTACTTATTTCCTCAGTTTTTGTTTGTTTGTTTTGTTTGCTTGAAACAAAGAGATTGTAGATGGTGAGTTAAACAACAACAACAACAACACAACAACAACAACAACAGAAAAAGAAGAAAAGAAAAACATAATTTTTACAATAACAATAGTATTCCCCCAGAGGGGGGGAATCCTAATTATGGTAACAACAACAACATCTACAACAACAATGATATGATGATGATGATGATCATACTGATGATGATGATGATAATAAATGAAATAATGATAACGATAATGATAATAATAATGATATTAGAAGCAAAAGAAGAAGCTACTGCTGCTCCCTACTTCTATTTCTGATTTACCACTACACTACTACTACTTCTGCGCTATTACTACTACCATCTGCTACTACTCGACCACTACTGCTGCTGCTACTACCACTACAACACTACTACTACTACTGCTGCTACCTGCTCCTACTGCTGCTCTACTGCTGCTGCTGCTACTACTACTACTATACTACTACTACTACTACTACTACTACACGTTGTTACTTTTGGATACATTACATAGTCGTTATAATAGTGTTGAGATTTCACGGCGGCTTAGACAGAGAGACAGCTCGACAGACAGACAGACAGACAGACTAGATAGACTCTCTCTCTCTCTCTATAATCGGTATCATGAAAGAAAACATCGATACTCTCGATCTCTCTCTCTCTCTCTCTCTCTCTCTCTCTCTCTCTCTCTCTCTCTCTCTCTCTATCTCTCTCTCGCACGCACACGCAAAACACACTCGCGCACACACACACACACACACACACACACACACACAACACACACACACACACACACACACACACACACACACATGCACACGCACACACACAACACACACACACGCACGCACTCACGCACGCACGCACGCACAAGGTTGGTCTATCCTATTCTGATTCAGCTTGTTCCCCTTAAACACCACACACACACACACACACACACACACACACACACACACACCACACACACACACACACACCACACGCACGCACGCACGCACGCACGCACGTACGCACACACACATCCACACATCCACACGCACACATTTGCGCACACACACACCACACACACACACACACACACACACACACACACCACACACACATGCACGAACACACACACACACACACACACACACACACACACCACACACACACACACACACACACACATTAACCTTTGATCAGGAAAACTATTTAGGTCACGCGATTAAAACCTACCTTCTTCTTCCCCGTCCTCCTTCCATCTCTCCCACCCCACCACCCGCCCCATCTCCCTCCCCCTCCCCCCCCCCCCCCCCCCCCTCCCCCCCCCCCGCACCCCCGTAGCGAAGTGATAACAGGGTTGAGCTCATACTGAGAGCGCGGGCGCGCTCTTATTGACAGATTAATACCGCGCCTTTGTGAGCATACGCGCAAGTCGACATCCACCCAAAACGCGCGCTTTCCGTGGGTCGGCCTTGAGTCTGGAACCGAAGACCCGCGATTCTGTCGCTTCCATGGCGATGTGCGTCGTCCGGTAAAGAGCACCGGTGACGTCAGCGGTGGTGGCGTAGTTGTCATCGATGATGCTGTAGTTGTTGCCTGTTGTTGTTGTGTTGATGATGATGATGTTACTTTGCTTAGCGTTGCTTCTAGTTCTGCTGCTGTTGTGTTCCGTACAACTTGTCTTACTGGAACTGTCATTACTGCCATGACGAGAGTGAAACAAAGCAAAGCTAAACCAAACAAAACAAAGAAAACACACACACACACACACACACGCACGCAAGCACGCACGCACGCACGCACGCACGAACACACACACACACACACCACACACACACACACACACACACCACACACACACACGCTCTCACTCACGCACGCACGCGCGCACACACACACACACACACGCGCGCGCGCGCGCGCGCGCAACCACCACCACCACGACGACAACAACAGCACATAACAAAACAACAACAACAGACAGTCCCTTCCAAGCGATCAGACGACGTTGCTGTGTGTGTATGTGTGTGTGTGTGTGTGTGTGTGTGTGAGTGTTTGTGTGCGTGCGTGCGCGCGCGCGCGCGCGCGCGCGCGTGTGTGTGTGTGTGTGTGTGTGTTTTCTTTGTGTTGTTCTGTTTTACATTAAATCTGGTGAAGGCAGTGATGATTGTGTACAAGACATTTTGGTCAAAATTTTTACCAATCTGCTTCGTAACGTCTTTAAAATCGGTGTTACTCTACTCGACACTCTGTTTTTTTTCGTCGTTTTTGTCGCATCTTGCATTGTTTTACGTGAGGCTACGGTGTTTTTTTGTGTTTGTTTGTTTTTTTTTTTTTTAACTTTTTAATCTGTTTTTGCTTTCA
>JADBJO010008031.1:47476-102496 GCA_016801955.1 Conus betulinus
AATGATAGGAGAAAGGAGGGAACAGAATGGGAATTCCGAATATGAACATACACGAATGCCCCTCATGCATACCATGCTGGCACATAATCGCATTTTTTCTTTACATAGTTGAGTGTGTTAATCAGTGTCCTTCACTCAGTGGTGGTCTTCATTCGGTACTGCCTGTTACGACTGAGAAGAATCAAATTCTGAAACTTCAGTGAGCTTGAGGCTTAGTGAAGTTCTGGTTCTGATCTCTTGTGAAATCAGTCTGGACAGAGAAAAGATTGACTCCGGTAACAAGGACAAAGTCTTTAGTTACAATAGTAGATTCATAAATGAGTACTCAGTGATCATCATAACACTTAATAGTCTGAAAACAAGAACATGTCCTTATCAAAAACAATTCTCTCTCTACATACTCTCTCATTCTCTCAGTTATGTATAGATTATGAAATGAAAGTTTAAGAAAAAATGGGCTAAATGAACAGTCACTTATCATGGAATATTCTAGAATGTTCTGAGTTATTACATAGCAAAGCCAGTCAGAATGCATGGAAACTAAATGCTCAGCACATTCAAGAAAATTTATAGAAGCTTCCAGCACTCTCTGCCTGATTCTTGTACTTTAAAGAGTCAGTTGGAATCATTAGTTTGTGTGGGTTTCAGTTGGTAAACAAATTTCACTTCATATTTAACGTGTGTAAAAGGAAACCCAAAACATGTAGATGTAACTCAACTGATGATAATTACAAGTTAAATGAAACTGTAACACTGCTGTCTCGAGGTGTCTGGAGCAGCTCCTCTGAGTGAAGTACATCTCTGTCTGAAGTATGTGTAGTGAGGAGGAGAGAAGAGGTGACAATAAGGAAATGGCTATGGCTCTGTCAGGAATCTAGGGACAAGCTCAGGAATCCTTGACATACAAGATTGACAGACTCGATCCCAAGGGTCCTAATCATCAGAAGAGACATACATTGCAGGAGATTTTCTTAACAAGCAAGCGAACTGGAACACAGGGGGAAACATTTTGGATTTTGGGATTTGTGAGGGAAATGGCACAGAAGGTAGTTGTTAAAGGAGTACGGGTGAATGTACAGGAACTGCTCAAGTCTTTATGGGATGGATGGAGGATATTCCCCTGTACACCTTCACAAGCTCCGAACCCTTTGGACAGGGAGCACCACTTCCCCAGTGCCATTGCCTGTGAAGATGAATTGGTGGAAGTTTTGCCAACCTTTGAAAACAAACTTGCACTAAATCTAATGTGCTTGTCCCTTTGCCAAATGAACTGTCATTGTAATGAAACATTACCAAACTTGAAAAGACCTTGTCCAGAGAACCAGAAGCATGGGAACAAATGCTCAGAAGGGTGCAGTCAGATGTTAGAAAAAAGGATACTTTTAGACCTCCAAATGTACTGTGTAACTATTCTAATTTTTCTTATGTCAAGACCTTGTGATAGGTTAATCCTTTTGGTAAACACAGGACCAGCTTGTTTAAACTGGCAACTGGAGGCCAGACATACAGTTGATCCTTCCAAAACCCAATTGCAGGGGTTCCCATAGGGGTGGGTGAATGGGTTGGGGGGACACAAGGGGTCGTGGGGGTGGGGAAAGAAAAGAAGAAAAACCCAGACTAACAGAAAGAAATCCATTTATTCATCTATAGTCATTCACTCAGAGAGGCATTTTTAACCGTTGAAAGTATTTCATTTTTAAAAGTGGTGCCAGCATGAGTGGAAATGTAAGTTTTATCTTGTATTTTTGTGTGGTACTTTGATCAAGCACTCTTGAAAATTACTTAGGGTCTATGCTTGTCCAGTGGAAAATTCAGTTCAGCTACGCAGAAGTACAGTGTAACTTTAAGAAGTGGACAATCATTGATGATGTGTAATTTAATGAAGAGGTAACAGCAAATAGCAAGAAATATTGTTGTTTTGTTATTTATGAAATCTGGAAGTCCAGTTCCTGTATTTTGAACTGTTGCCAAAGAAATGAAAACATTTATGGTCAGTGCAAAATATTTGTGTAGTTAGTGAATCAGTACATAATGTATGCACATCTTCATAGTACTTGAAGTGGGAAGTATTTCTTTCACTTGATACATGGCGAGTTTGAAAAAAAAAAGAAGAAAGAGAAGGTTTTAAAAAAAAAAAAAAAGGTAAAGTAAATGGAAACGTCACCTTCTAAAGGCGAGCACATGAAAACAGTCACAAAACTTGTTACTCATCAGTACAAGATTGTCTTGTGTTTTTTGTATCAGGTCATGTATCTTCACAGTATGCCTTTAAACATATGTTTGTTGGACTTATACCTTCTAAATGTACATTTATTCCACAAAGTCTAAATTTTTTTTTCACTTTCTTTGTTAATGAAATTGGGGAAGGGTTGGGGAGGGAAGGAGGGCAGGTCTGTCTGATTTTTCTGTAGTCTTTTTTCATATAGGCTGTGCTGTGCAGTTGCAAGGTTTAAAGAAATGAAACATCCCTTCTGATTGGATAGTATTTTGTATTGTTTGATTTGTGAAATTTTTGGGCTGTCACTAGAAGTTTTGTTCTGGCTTGTTGAAATTTTGAAGCAATAGTCAAAGGCTTGTAAGAAAAAATCTTACTTTGAGGGCAGATAGATAGATGATGAATGAAGAGGGCCACTGGTACTGTGTGGAGACAAAAGCTGGGTCAAGTATATGGGATCAGCAGGGCACCAACCCTCAAGTTGTTGCTGAAGAAGAAATCTTAGGTGAAATTCTATTAGCATACAGACAGTCTCATCTCCTATACCAGTGGGAATACAGTAGGGTGACAATGACAGTGTCATCAGCCTTGCACTTGTAGCACCAAAATTCACCAAAGGCATGAGTGCAGAAACACTTGACATGGTGGCAGTGATCATAGCTGTGTCATACTCAGTTTTTGAAAAAAAAATAAAAAATAAATAAAAGGCAGACCTGCTAATTGTTACACTTTTGGCATAGTATGCTACATTTTCATTGACAATGCTACACTGTTACACAAAAAGCTTCAGAGACTTAAACGGAACAGAGGTAATATAGATCTTTGAATTGTTGACTTACGTCTTCAGTAAAAAAAAAAAAAAAAAAGAGAGAGGAAGAAAAAGCAGAAGGAAAACTGCTGAAGAAAACGGCTACTTCACTGCCTTATCAGTTTTGTTGTTGGCCGTGTAAAAAGTTTTTCAAATTTTTAGGTCAAGTCAAAACCATGCGATAAGAAGCAACATTTCCGTATTGCTGCTTGCGATCATATCTTCTGTGGAGTGAAGTCTGACTGAAAGTACTTTTTTTTTTTTTCTTTTAAATCTCATTTGTTGTAATGCATAGAACTTAAAAATTTGGAATGCTACACTAAAATTGAGATGTCAAAATGCCATGCTTTGTGCTTCTGAGGCCTTGACAGTTCTGAAGAGGAAAACAGATGAAATGAGGATCCTTCTCAGTATCAGTATAATAGTCAAGTTGATCTTCAGGGAAGATAAGTTGTAGCAGATATAAACTAATGTAAGAAACAATGTCAGTACTTAACCAATTGTTCAACATCTTTGGTGCAGCAGCAGAGATACAGAAGCAACCTGGAAATAGAAGTGCAAAGCAGTGAAGACTTTGCAAAGTAAATGAAAGAAATCTTTTTCATGATTCTTTTATTGAAATAAAAATGTTGGGTATGAAAGTGAACTGTTTAGAATAGTTGAGAGGGAAAAAAAAAAACCCACCACAGATCCAAACAATTTTTATGAGGCTGTTCATGTTATAAGACTCACATAGTTTTGGTGGTAGTTTTACCATCGCACAGAGGGGAATATCAGTTTTAAATGTTACTCCAAATATCTTTTATGCTGACGGGACTACCAAGCTCAAGACCAGTAAAAAAAAAGACCAACTCTTCTGGAACATCTCTACAACCATAGTGAACAAAGAATTTAGATGAAAAGATAAAACATTCTTACCAAGTTAAAGCAAAATCTAGCTCAAACTGCTCTCAGTGATGGACACATCATTTGAAATAATGAAGCAATAGCAAATGCACTAAACATATTGCACAAAGTCCAAATACAGATACACAGAGCAGCTCTCCAAAGGATGCAAACGCAAAATCTGCAGTTTCTACTCGGACACTTTTGTTAAAGGTTATATCGTAGACATCTGGACATTTACTTGAAACCTCCACCGAACCAAAATGATCATCAGCATAGTGATATTCGCATTGTATACTAAGCAAAATAGAGTTGTTAAACTCATGGAATACATTGTAATAAGAAAGTGTGCAAGATACAAATGGGCAAGTCCTTTCTTAAGGAGGGTAGAGATAAGAGAAAAATGAAAGGGATATATCAAAAGCAGCCATGTTTGCCTGTGGAGTTTAATTTGATATTCCAAAGAAAGGAGAAACAATAGCTGTAGACCTGGAAGATGTATACAACAAAGTCCAGTTTTAGTTTTTGCTTCTCATGGAACTATTTACCTTAACTATGGAATCAGCGTGACATTGACAAGATGAATCACAACAGCGCCAAGTAGGGATCTGCCTTCCTACGATTTAGAGACAGGATGTCTGAAGTCCATAAACGTGTCAGTGGATTACCTGAGGGTTTTCCACACTCCCCCTGTTTGGTGTATAGTATGTACATGAAGGGCTTGAAGATCTCAATAAATAAAAGAATTACTCAAGTGCTGACACCAGCAGTTGATAGTTTGGTTTACAAAACATCAAAGGATGCTCAAATGACATCACATAGTAGTATAAAGAAACTGGATCTTTCATCAGCCCAATCAAAGAACAGACACATGGTCTGCACTCAGACACAGCAGACAATTCTTCTCACCAATTTTCTCAAATAAAACAGAAATTGGGAAAGAGGGGGGAGGGGGGCAATGACAACCTTCGTTTAAAGGGTATTGGGTTTGATAAAATACTAACCTTTTAGGGAGCATAGCTGTCATAAAAGCAATGGCAGCTGAACTACCCCATTGATTGGCAGTACCAGGCATTTGTTATCAGTGTGATTGATTACAGATTGGCGCTTACAGCATTGAATCATTTTGATTAAGGATTAGGGCTCGCAAAGACGTCCCGGAACAGCAGCCTTGAAAAGGGTTTAAATTGAAGCAGTGACACTGATCATGGGAACCGCAGAATACACACTGCTTGAAACTGTGTTATAGGCAAGATCTGCTTTCAATGCAAGTCACAGACACATGTGCTAGAGCAGGTTAAGGCATAGTTAAGAGCATACACCCAGACTCACTGTGTCAGGCAGTCAAGGAAACAAAAGACAGTCATGTAGGATATGGTAAATGAGGATAGCAATTAGCATACAGAGCTTGCTTTTCAACTGCGGCTTATTTGAATGCACTGTACAGACAGCTTTCCCTCCACTCCCCATCCATGCATCTCACCTCGCATCACTTTCTTTAATTCATCCTGTAACAATGCTTGTGTTATGACCTTATCATACCCATTGCTAAATGGAAAGAACCAACTTTTATGGACTCTGAGTGAGTGAGTTACAGCATTGAACGAAAGACTGCACAATGCTGGCTTGAGCTTCTATACACTCATGCTCAGTCATTCTGTTTGGGGCTTAACTATAGTGATAAGATTATGACAAATGCAGAATGCGAGTTGGCTAGATTAGTAGATAAACTGTCTTGTTTTTAAGTGGTGATGTAGCATTAAAATCTGATCATTTGCAGTTGGAAATGATATACCACTAAGATACTAACTAAGCAAAGATATTTTTAGCTTGATATGTGTGTGCGTGCTCAGGGCTTCCGATGGCAATTTTTTTTAGTCATATGACCTCCTTAATGGTTATGAAAGAGTATCTGAAATGTTTAATTTACTTAACAACCACATGTGCAGCATTTACTGTTTTGCCTTTAAAAGTCTGCTATATTATGATGATTAGCTCGTTCATCATATTCAGCTTGTCTTCCATGTATACAGGGCTTTTGTGTTTGGCTGTGTCAGGAATCTAATGACATTTTCTTTTGAATTTATGCTGACTGGGAAAACATTATATATGACTGGCATGCTGCAGTTGTTGCTTCAAGCTGAATTTCAGTTTCAGTGGGGAATAGGTTCAAATCTGCTGTGATTTTGATTTTACAGTGTGTGTGTGTGTTTTAATCAGCTTGTTCAGTATATTCCAGTTTGATGCTTGCAAGAGGTGGGATCTCTGCTAAAGGAGACAAATACAAGAAATTGTAATGTTTTATTTGACTTTCATGAAGTAATCGAAAGCAACAACTGAAAATCCAAAGCCAAGATTTAAATGAAAGATATTGTGATGATTCTGGCAGTTTTCAGTGGATTGGTTTTGTTGTTGTGTTCAGGAGCGGGGGCGACAGCAGTAGTTCAAGCAGCTTTGTGCAAGCCACGCAGTGAGCGCTGTGCCATCAAACGTATTAATCTGGAGAAATGCAATACCACAGTGGAAGAACTGCTGGTAAGCTATGTATTGTTTCCTTAGAATATGTGAGTGTTTGAGAAAGTGTTGCCTCTGATTAAGTAATGTTGCTTGTATTTGCAGATGGACTTCTCGGCACTGTTTTGTGTGTCTAGCGCAGTAATAACTGTTTTAACTGTTAATAAATGGTAAGAGAATAAAACGTAGTTTGTGGTCAATCTGGAAATTGGCAAATGCAACATTATTTGGGACATTATTTTTGTACCCCTTTCCCCTTCCCTCTCCAACCCCCCCCCCCCCTTTTTTTTTTTTTTCTTCAAGGACAAAAAGTCATTTGGACAGTGAGAAAAATACATGCATCCCAGTCACAAAATTTTGTTCATGGAGATAGAATACAGTAGCAAGTCATTTTCGTAATGGATTGTTGCAGTTTTCTCTCTGTGTTTCAATGACAGAAGATATAAATAAGGTATATGTATAATATTATTACCAGAGTATATCTATTGTGATTTTGTATATTCAGCTCTTAATGGTGATTGCATTGCTCCCGCCCCGTTCCCCCTCCCCCCTCACTGACTCCTGTCTCTGTGTATGGTTTTGCAGAAAGAGATCCAGGCCATGAGCCAGTGTAAGCACGAGAACGTTGTGGATATTACACGTCATTCGTCGTGGTGAAAGAAGAGCTGTGGGTGGTGATGAAGCTGTGCAGTGGAGGTCAGTCCCTTGCAGTAAGCTATGGGTGGAGGGTTAGGCTGGCACTCGCAGGAAATGAAATTATACCAGAAAAGTTTGGTGAGGGGGCCAAATTAATTTGCTTGTTCGTATTATATGGAATTGGTGGTGTTGAAAATCATTGACAGTTATTAGGTTTCAGATTCACATTTCAAGGCCTTAAAAGTCCGCGAAAAATAGAATTCATTTCACCCTATCACCAAGCTTTTAGGAAGCTAACATTTAAAAAGTTAAAAATGGAAAAAAAAAAAAAAAAAATTTTCATTCTTTGAGGTGCGCAAGCAGGTCATTAGCAGTCAGTCTGCTTCAGTTTCTTCATATGCTTTGGCTGTAGAGAAAGTTCCTGCACTTTCTGTTAGTTGTTGATGGATGCCTTCCACTTTTCGAAAACATTGCAAGAAAAAGTGTCTAGCCCCAGTGGAGGCAAAACCTCTACCTCCCAACCTAAAGTGGATGTCCATATAATGGTGATCACTTAATGATAATTCATTTGCTAGTGATATATTTCAGTTTTGTGTGTAGGGTTTTTTTGTGTTTGCATTAGTTTTAAAGTTCCTCAAAAGAAAATAGTCATGAAAAGCCATGGGAAAGCTTCTGTGTGTGTGTGTGTGTGTGTGTGTGTGTGTGTGTGTGTGTGTGTGTGTGTGTGTGTGTGTGTGTGTGTGTCTTACTGCTGTCATTGACAGTAATAGATTGCCTATGAATGCATGAGCATATGGGTATGAGACTGAGTGCTGCAATCAAAATTCAATTTTTCCTCATATCTAAACTTTTCTGAACATTGTCTATATATAAAGTTTTGCAAATTGTGATTCCATTTGTCCTAAGGGGGAGAGATGAATTGTGTAAAGCTATGTCCTGTGTCAAACATTGGGGAGGATAAAACAGTTAGGGTTGTCATAAGTATTTTCAGGAGGAGGAATTGTGAAAAGGGGATGACTGACAAATTCAAAGGGGAAAATTGTTGTATGACTTGATGGTAAGTTTTCCTTTGACTGTGTAAGCCAATTCGAGTGTGACTTCATGCGCCATGAACTGGATGAAGTGTGATGATCATAATTCAACATTATAAGATTTTTGCATTTCAATATCCCTGCTTGTATGAACATGTTTGATTTGCGAAATAATGTCACTGCTTGTATGAACATGTTTGATTTGTGAAATATGATAAATCTCTTCGCTGTTTTGTGGCAGGATCTATGCTTGATATCATCAAAGCAAGAATGCGCACAGGAAATTACAAGAATGGTGTGATGGATGAAGCCACCATTGCTACAGTGCTGAAGGAGGTGCTCAAAGGACTGGAATACTTTCATAACAATGGCCAAATTCACAGGTATGCTGCCAAGGAAATTGGTCTGCTCAGACGGAGACTAAAACGTCACAGACCCATTTTTAGAATGGGGTATGGAGTATATATGAACATGAATTTGACCAAAAATTAGATATTGTCAGTTAGTCTAAACAGGTCCTCATCCAGCAAGTGTTAATGACATCCACATTCTATCCTACTGCCTGTTGAAGCAAAGATCTTAACCAGGATTCATTGAAGCCTTTCAGATCCATTTACAGATCTGCGGAGAGGTAGATGCTGCATGCTACAATTTGAATTTCTTTTGGTGAAATTATGCTTAAATATAAAAAAGTTCTTAGTATGTCCTTGTAAAATACGAGTAATTCATCATTTACAAAATGAAATGTACTGTAGGCACTCTTGATGGGCTGATTGGTAGTTCAGTGAAAATGAAAATGGGAGGATTGGTGCCTAAAAGACTTGGCAAGTCTTGTTATGTGCGTTTAAGGTAATTATGGCTTAAGCTTTTCCAAACTGAATATTATTTTTCTGAAACTTGCAAGGTGAAAGGTTTCCACAGTTAATATTTTGTTATTCCTATCCATTTCAAAGAAACTGTGCTCATGTGCTGAAGTGATCGGTATTTTGATGTTGCAAAGACATTAAAGGTTTGTGATATTGGTGTTTCAGAGACATAAAAGCTGGTAATATTTTGATGGGAGAGGATGGAGCAGTGTACGTGGCAGGTATGTCTACATCGATGCACTCACCTTTGCTCATGTGTCATGGTTTTATTTTTTCATTCCTTGGCCAGAAGGCTGTAGGTGTAATACGACAAGCATATAAACAACAGAGTGTGTTTTGCTGTCTGAACGTTTATCGCAGTGGAATGCTTTGGGAAATGCATGTGGTGTCTCTCTCATCTGCAAGTATCCTGATGCTGGGTGGATAATTTTATACTTTGAAACATTCTTAACACTGACTTGGATTACAGGATCTTCATAACTTATGAACTTTATTGCTTGTTTGTGCTCATACACACATCAAGGGAGTTCAGCCACTACCAGACATATACATTAGTGATCTGAATGTTTTTTGAAGATCGTGTTTCTATTGATACCTATCAGATGTTGCCAGAGTCAAACCTGTAAGCTTCAGCTTGAAACTCCAGTTTGTTGCACCTGGCCTTGTGTAACACAGATGTATGCATCTGCTGTCACATCTTTCTGCACTGACATGATTACTAAACGAGCCTTGTTTGGCTGTGTATGTTGGGGTTAGGATGGATGGTGGGTAATGTCTTTGAGAAGGTACAGAAGATTAGGCGGCCAAAAGAAAAAAAAAATGGAGAAAGTCTTACAGCCATGCAAATACTTGTCAAATTTAAAGCTGATATCTATTATTCATGATTAACATAAAGGTTACTTCTTAAATCATAGTGTATGTGTGGAACTGATTTTTACTCTAATTGCGATTAATCTTTTGCAGTTTTTACTTACATGATTGTTCAGGTAATTCTGCTTATCTGTTGAAATCTCCATTTCACTGTATTCATTCACTAGATTTTATGTGAAGGTAGATCTGGTATTTCCAGGTAGTTGTTTCCCTGCAAAGAGAGATCAGTTGGATTGTATCTGTGTGACCAGACTTTGGTGTGAGTGCCTGGCTGGCTACGGGGAAGGACATGACGCGGGACTCTCTTCAGACACACATTTGTGGGAACACCATGTTGGATGGCCCCAGAAGTCATGGAACAGGTGAGCATGAGCTTTTTGGGGTTACAGGTGGAAAGGGATTGGTGCAGACCTACATAGTCTCATGATTTGTTCATAGTTTCTACATTTCAACCATGCCAGGAATCTTGGATTTTTTTTTTTCACATTGTGTCAGTTTGCCTGAGGTGTGTTTTTGCCCATTTCTTGGGCTGGCAGAACTTGTGATGCTGATGGTGGAAGTGGCGTCATTGTTGTAAAATGGCATTAGAAAGGCATCCAAAAATGTTTTGTAATCAGAAGCGGAAAAAAAAAAAAGCCAATAGGAAAGCTCATTGGCTTTTGCTGTCTGGAAACACAAGTGCATACACACACACAAGCGCACACACTCTCGGGATTTACTTGTCAATAATATCTGTTGAAGTACATGAAAAAAACAACACATTGTGCTGAAGAGCGGTACACTGAGCTGTTTGTGACAGGTATTTGTGAGGAGGGGAGGGGATGGGAGTGGTGGATTGACAGACAATTGTTGACATAGAAACTTAAAAATTTAAGACAGATTCTTAAACATTGATACCATTTAAGACAGATTCCAAAACAATGACACCCCCACAGAATATATACTTGCTGACTACAATCCATCAAATGCTTTGTAGGTTCAGACCTGTTTACTCATATGATCTTTTTTCTTTCTTTCATATCTAGCAAGGAAAAAATACGTTATATATGGAAAACGATATTGCTAAATACGATACAAGAATCAGCTTTTCAAAATATGCCATATGGGACAAAAATTGAAAGTTTCCAGCTCTTTTTGAATGAATCGTGATTCAGCGCCATATTGTCCAGTGATTCAGAACTCGAGGAGGATTGTTGCTTATTGCAAAAAACAAGCCCAGATAATGTAAGCATATAACTGTTTAGTCCATGTGTGATGTGCTGTTGATTTGGCATGGCAATTCAGTGGAACTTCACAGTTATGTTAACAGTCATATAAACTACACACATTTTTGCTGTTCACAGAATAGAAGAAGAAGATTACCAAACTGTAGTACCAATATGGTAGGAGTATGTCAGTTAACAATACATCCTGTCTTGATTGGAACAAAGAACTACTGAGGATGTTTGTGGAGATGCCATTCTGGAAGCATCCATTATACCACTGAAAATGGAGACATTACTAAAGAGGAGTATTCTGAGTCTTAGGCAAGTCTGTGGGTGGTTTGTGTCTGTCGTATTCCTTTTTTGTGCTCCCAGTTCTTATAGAACAGGGAGCACTTTACAATGGGAACGAAGAAATGCTATCTGTCTGTTTGTGTGTCTGTCCATGGTCAAAAGGTGTTCCACTCGCTCCAGACAAAACTTCTGGGCCGATTTCTGAAAATTTGTAGGTATGTTCATTTTGGGTCATGGATGATGCCCAATATGTTTTATTTTACCAGAATAGCCGTTACTAATGGCTGCGATGGCCCCAAATGGTTTTTGTTCTTTATGGAATATCTCAGAAAGTACTTAGAGAGTTTATCGCGGTGACGAAATACATTATGATGCATGTTTGATTGTAAGTTTCTTTATGACTCATGTTTGATTGTGACGTTTCTTGACATGTACACACGTATTCAAGATAAACTGGAAGTACGTTTATATGCTTTGCATCTTGTTTCTTGTTTTGTTTTGTTTTTGGCTGTCCTATCTTCTGTGCCATCTCAGAGGCAGTGCATCCACGCCGCTCATTCCGACACACCTGCCACAGCCACAGCCCTGTCTTTCCTGCCGCTGCCCCTGCACCGGCAATCCACAGGGAGCAGTCGATGTCACCCACCAGAGGAGACACTGCCCTGCTGCCGAGTCATCCAGTGGTGTTCAGTGGCGCCTGTTCTGATCCAACATGCGCAGGACGCCACCAACTAAGCTCCTACTGACAACAATAATTGCTTAGTCATGGAGCCAGCATGATTGAGCTGTCCCTCTGGAGGATGCCACCGCGTCTGTCCAATAACAGCCCCCATGGATTGGCTGATACCAGTGACCTTGACGGAATCAAACCAGGCCACAGACGTGGAGGACATCGAAACTGAGGTCACCATGAGAGCAGGGCATGGGCCCACAGAATTTAAGACTTGTTTTTATGCTGATCTATGAGAATGGGGATGATGAAGATGATGCTATGGATTTCCATTCCAGTCTGAGACTGCATGACAGGGCTGTACTCTATGCTTCCTTTCATAGACTGTCCTGGCATTAGCCAGGCCCAAGAGATAAGACACCCTGCAGTGTTGGTCAGGAAAATTGAGCAACACTGTCAGAGACGCATCCATTTAAGTGAATGAAACTCAACTGTGTTGTCCCAGTCTTCCCAACTGAGCCTGTAGCAAAGTCAACTCTGGATAGGAGTGGGTCAGGGTAGAAAAATTGAGATATTTTAGATGTGGCTTGAGAGGAACATAATATGTTTTGAGATGGCGAGAAGGAATATTGTTTTTCTTTCCACATTATTATTCTAGAACAGTATGTATTTCTCTGTTAATAGTGGCCTGATGTGGCCACTAGTAACAGAATGGGTAGATTTCAGATGCTGAACTTTTCTTTGAATTTAGAATTGCCAGTATTTAGCTTGCTAATATCAAGACACATGCTCTTATACACACACAAAAAAATTGTTAACTGCAGGCTCACTTTTGCAAAGGTGTGGAGACATTCAGAATATATCTTTTTTTAAGAAATCTGGGGGGGGGGCATGTAGATGTGGAAAGTGAATTGCAGCGGATTCCAGGGGGTTTTACAGCAGATTTCATGATTGGATGCATGGGAAGTTTCGTAGAGACAATGCCCAGGATGAAGGGATGCTGGCTGACAGTGTACATTTTACAAGCACTCTGAACAGGTGACGGGTTACGATTTCAAAGCAGACATCTGGAGTTTTGGCATCACAGCCATTGAATTGGCCACTGGAACGGCGCCATACCACAAGTACCCACCCATGAAGGTGAATGTTGTGCTCAATACAGGGCTGTGATTAATGTCTGTACCTTGTGTGAGAGCATGTACATGAAAATGTTTACCTGAAAGAAAAAACTGAGCTCTTCTGTTTTATGTACGCATTTTTTTTTTGTTTCTACACAATTGCATAATAATCTGTGTAATGCCTATCTTTATTGGTTTAGAAATTATAATGATTGAGCAATATGTAATCTGTAGCTCCTTAATTAACATTCTCATACTTTTTATATCCTTTTATAATTCAAATTTTATTTAAGTTCTGGTGCTTCAGCATTTTGAAGAAAAATTATTGCAGTACCTTGTGTTGTAAAACATGGAATCTGTGGTATTTTATCCGCAAAAAAGGACTTGGGGGGGGGGGGGGGGGGGGGCTGGGGCTGTTGATAACAAATATTACCAGGATCGTAGGCAAATGCAGATTTTTTTTCTGCCCAAACTGGCCACCAGATAGATTGATCAATTTATGTTGTTTTTTTCCCATACATCAGCAGCTATACACTTGTGTTTGTATTTTTGTGTGGTATGTGAACAAATGTGTATAAAAGGCTTCATGTTTACAGAGAAAGTTTTTGTTGTTGTTTTGCATACACTTTCATTCCAGGAAAGAAAATGCAGCCACCTGCAAAGTGCATATTGCATGAAAATTGAAATGCACTCCCCCCCCCCCCCCCTCCCCCCGCCCTCTCTTCCACCCTATTTCCAACCAAACGTGTCTCTTGTTTTTTATTCATATGAGATTTACCTATATTGCCTGATTGCATCCACTTATAACTGTTTTTTTTTTTTTTGTCGTATCAGATTTACCTATATTGCTTCATTTCATGAGGATAGAAGGTTCCTTCCTTCCAAGTGTGACATGTAACATCACCTGGGGTTGGCTACAGGTGCTGCTGATGCTGACACTGCAGAATGAGCCACCCACCCTGGACACCAGTGCTGAGGACAAGGACCAGTACAAAGCTTACAGCAAGATCTTCCGCAAGATGATTACCGAGTGTCTGAAGAAAGACCCTGAAAAAAGGTATCTTGCATCGTCAGACTCTGCTGAGGATCTTGGCCCAGATCTAAGAGTTCTTGTGGAGTGACAAGAGTTGCTGCAAGTCACCTTTCTTGAGTGGTTGATGATGCGGGCTGTTTGGTCACCTATGCTTAGGTGTGTTAGCTGCTTTTTGTGGGTTAAACCTAAACGGTTTGGGTTAAAGGAAATATATTCAGCAAATATTCAAGTCAGGAATGCAAAACCTGGTTGTTCCTGTCCATAGTTGATGAGAATGCTGTAGATTCATATAGGGGGACTACAACCACACAGTTGATGCATTGTGTTTCTTCAGATGTGCCTGTCTCTCTCTCAGGCCTAGTTGACATCAGGATAAATTTGCTTGGATTGTCAGCATCACCCACTTTTATAACACCTTCCTCCCAACAGTCCAGAAAGTCTGTGGAAATTCATACCTCTTCAGCATTGTCATTGGGTTTCACTTCTCAGGGTCTTCTTCTTTTTTTTGTGTGGTAAGTTGGATTTGAGTCCCATTGTTCTTTTGTGCATAACTTTGAGTACAGCCTGGCTTTTCTAGGAAACGGAATGTGAATGGGGAAAAAAATTGAAAAAAAAAGTAAATGGTGATATTTGAACATAAACAAGAAATTTTAAAACTTTTGGAAATAGATTTTATTGTTGGTAACATTGAAATGATGTTTTAAATCTACTTGCAGTGATCACTGAGTACATGGGTGCCATTTTAAAGAAATTTTTTTGTGGATAAATGTGAAACAAAATGCTACAAGATATAAAGATCCAGTTACTGGAATTGACTGACTTTCCATGAATTTATTTTAACTCGGCTCACTCTTATAGGTCCATGTTTATATCAGAAAATGAAAAATGTTTAAGAAAATTAAAACTTTTCTAAAGGAAGGTACAAATCAAACCCATTAATCTTTTCTTTTTCATAATTTGAAATTAATCTGCATCTGACCATGTTTTCTGAAGTATAGGGTGCAAACATCTGACCATGTTTTCTGAAGTATAGGGTGCAAGTCTTCTGGATTAAACCAGTAATCTGGATCAAAAGAATCTTGAATATATAGTCTCCGGATCAGTTGGACTGTTCTTGTGTACTTTCCAGTTAAACAGACTTTGTCGGGATGCTGTCCAGGCATAGATTATTTTTGGTTAATTTTCTTGCATAAAATTTATTTTGTATATACTTTCTTTTGTGGTATATGTTTAAATACAAATGAATGTTGTAGAAAGAAGATTGCTGGTGAATGTAACCATTACCATGTTGATTTTGATTGTAAAATGTTGAAAATATTGTTGTGATGACCGAAACTTAGGTCGCAAAGTTACAAAAATGTCTTGAATTGGTAGAGTGACTTTCTGTCAGTGCAGATGAAAAGATGGTCCATTCTGTTCAGTGGAAGAAAAAAGTTGACGTTGTGATCAGGCATTTCAATGACATCTATGGTATTTATATTTTTAGATAAAACTGCCTTTCTATGAAATTAATGCTAAGTGGAGTAGTATGTCTCCAACAAAATTCAACGTCTGATGTCGCTACTGACTGTACATCTACAGATGGAATATGTGCTGAGGAGACTTAAAGGATTCATGTTGACACATGTCTGCCAGAACCGTTTTCCAGAGGTTTGTTTACAGTTCAGTCATTTACACTGAACTCTTCGTCAGTAAAAACATTGGCAGTTCAGAAGCAACAACAAAACTAAAGGATACTCTTGCATTTTGTTCTTTAATACTTGTGTATACACATCATTACTTACACTCAGGTTTTGTGGGCTTTTTTTTCAGACCTACGGCTAAACAGTTGTTAAAGCATGAATTCTTCAGGAAAGCTAAAGTGAGTACAAAATACTTAGTCCTCTGTGTCGTGTGTGTGTGTGTATTTTGTTTTTTTTCTCTGTTAGGTTGGAAGGGATTTGAGTTTGAATGTATTTTGATTTTTCCAGTGTAGAGTCTTGTTTCCCAGACTGGTGAAAATCAAGTGAATGCAGTATTTTATTAATTCAGACCATTTGTATGTACTATACTGTTTTGTTTTTAGAAATGTTTCTGTTGCTTTTGTTTTTTTTTTTTAGAAAATGTTTAAAAAATGTATATACCATTGTATATGTATGAGACAGTTAAGGTCATGTTTGTAGTGTTCATCTGTTTAGGAATAATCTTGTGACAAAGATTCTATACAAGAAAAGCGTAGTGGATGCATGAGATGATGAATCAAAGATGAATGATCCTTACAGTGATTCAAGATCAAGCGTTTCTGTAGCGTGATGATACAAGTTGGTATCCAGATAAGGACAGTGTAATGACAGTCAGTTGTGATATGTTTGTACAGGATCGGGAATATCTGAAGAAGACCTTGCTGTCAGAGGGTCAGACTGTCAAAACTCAGAAGGTAAGTATAGGATGTGGGTCACACTGTACACACTTCAGCAATGGTCATCTGATGAAGTGCCATGGACAGAGGAATATCTTCAGTCCTGTGCATGTGGGTTACCTAAATCTGAAGACCAAACTATTATAAAAGTCCAAACTGATACATATAATGGAAGTAATAGTTTATGTTGAAAACCTGTTTGTTCTTTTTTTTTTTTTTTTTTTTTTTTTGTCCATTTTGGGTTCTAGACAACACCCCTCCAGTGCGCATGTGTCATATGTTATTCATTCCACTGACACACAGTAGCCTTCTCCTCTGTGAAAGGTGGAGTGAGACTTAACATGGGTACAAGATCCTTTTTATGCATGTGCTCATACATGGCACCTTGGTTTAAAGTCATGTCTGAAAGACTAGGAGGGGACTGAAGTCTCCACACCTGTTAACTCGGAAAGGAAACTCTTCCAGCCTCAGTGTCTTGAGCGATTAAATCCCTGACCTTGAAAACAAGAGTTTGACACCATACCTTTTCGCACATCCAGATGCAGGTTGTTTGATGAAGGAAGATTTTCAACAAGTTGATGCAGCTAAGGCATTCTTATGGCTAATGTTTTGGATTTGTCATGACAGCAGCAAGTCAGGCCAGTCAAGAACACTTTATTATCTCCAAAGAGAAATAAGAGTGGCCATAAAAACAACATATCACAAATCACACCCACCCATGCACCCACCCACCCACTCGCACACACAGAATAATATACACACACATATATATACAACAAGCTTTCTGAACTGGATCTTATTCAAAGTTTAGTTATGAGTCGGGAACTTGTTTTTAAGCGCATGCTGTCTCTCACTTGTGGAGTGCCTTTTGTTCAGGTCAAGCGTGTGCCTGGATCCAGTGGTCGACTGCACAAGACTCAGGATGGGGGCTGGGAATGGTCTGACGACGAAATGGATGAGAACTCCGTTGAGGGACAGGCTGCGGTGTCCATGGAGAGAGTGAGTGAGAGAGGACGAGTATGTAATGGGTCAGGGACAGGGTGCTAGTATCAAGGCCAGTACAATCGGTGTCGGGGTCAGTGCTGATAATGGTAGGATCAGTTCCAAGTCGTATTAGGATCAGTACAGGTAGTGTGTTGGGATCAGAACAGGTAGTGTTAGGGTTGGGTCAGTCAGTGTGAGAGTCCGTACAGGAAGTGTTGGGATCAGGTTGGTAGTGTCAAGGTCAGTCCAATTGATGTCAGTGTTGGCACAGATATTGTCAGAGTCAGTACAGACAGTGTCAACATCAGTTCAGATTTTGTTTGCCAGGGTTAGAACAGTTAGTGTCAGGGTCAGTGCAACTGATGCCAGAGACAGTACAGACAGTGTTAAGTTCAGATATATTTCAGCATCAGTTCAGGTAATGTGTTCAGGTCAGTACAGGCAGTTTCAGGATAAGTGTAAGTACAGTGGGGATGAGTTGGATCAGGTAGTGCTGTTGTTGTGTGAGAGGATGAGTATGTTGTGTGCTTAGGATAGGGCAGGTCATGTTGTTGTCAAAGAGTTTAGAGTGTTGTGTGTTAAGGTCAGTGTATGTAAGTCATGCTGTGCAGCGAGTGGGGATGCGTGATTTGTGTGTTAAGGTCAATAGTTTACTGTAAAGATAAGTGCAGATAGCACTGTAGCCGAGTGGTGGAGTAAGTGTTACGTATGTTTGGGTCATTACAGATATTGCTGTTGTTGAACGAAGGGATGAATGTTTCATGCCATTATGGTAGAGTTTTTGAGTGAGGGGGCAAGTGTGTTGTGTGTAAAGTCAATATGGTCGTGCTGTTGTAGAATGAAGGGATGAGTGTGGTGCGGTGTGCTGAAGGTCAGTACAGGTAGTGCTGTTGATGAGTGAGGAGATCAGTGTATTGTGTGTTAAGGTTTAGTACACATCATGCTGTCGCTGAATGAGGGCATGTGTGATCATGTGTGAGGGTCGGTACGGATTGTGCTGGTTTGAACGCCAGGATGAGCGAGTGGTGTCTTGAGTTGGTTCAGTTTGTGCTTTAGCTGACGTTTATTGCATGTACCCATGTCTGAAGTTTGCAGCTCTGAAGATGGACTTTCGAAACACATTTATTTGTATTGGTGAACAATTTTTTGTTCTTTTTAAAATTCCTGAGTGATTGCACAGCAAGACTTTAATGCAAACTGTCATAATGACACGCTAGTTTACTGTTTGATGTAGCTGTCAAACCTTCCCTACATGGGTTTTGGTTTTTCATCTTTTATATTTTTTTTTTTTTTTGAGTCTCCTGATTGAAAAAAGGTCTCAGGAGTTACTGATGGAGAAGAAAAAAAAAAGAAAGAAAGAAGTGTTTTGTTTTGTTTTTGTCTTGTTAGTACAAAATGCAGTTGGTAGGCACTGAAACAAGCACAGTAAATTTATAGCACACAAATGGTGTCTGTAAAGCCAGCCATTTTTGGTGGCATTCCCCCCTCTTCCCTCTCTGACCCTGCCCTCCTCATTGCCCTCTCTCCTCGCCTTCCTGTTATTCCCAACCCCCACCCTCAAATGTATTTTCTGTTCCTCCCCTTTTACTTGATTTTTATATTTGTCTATTCCCTCCTTATAGTCAATTAATAATGTTTGATAAATGTAGGTTAATTAAGTTCTGCCAGGAAAGGTAATTACTATGCAGAGAGAATATACATATACATATTTTTTCTTCCGAATGGTTACATTTTATATTAGACGTCTATAATTAAGTTTTAAGTCACAGGCTTTTAAACTACAGGTCTCACAAATTTCAGTCAATGTCAGAAGAATTAAAAATTTTTTTTTTTCAGTTTGATGTTTATTAATGAAATGCAAAATCCCCAACAATTTGGTGCTATTTTGATTCATAAATATTGTTAATATTAAAGAGAACATGCTCTTGTTTCAACAGTTGGGAAAGTTTTTCTTGGCCTTCATTTTAATAGCTGTGCTTGAGCACAGATTAGATAAGAATGTTTTTTGGAAAAAAAAAAAATATATATATATATATTCATGTGTTGAACCATTTCTTTTAAGTTACAGAATGCTTGTAAGAAAGAAAGTCTGCATAAAGTTTGAAAATTTTTCTACCAAAAGTAGTTCCATGTCATACTTGCCTGTGATGTGATGTTTGGTGATGTCCCACCTAAGTCATTTGTATGGACAGGTAAGTATGAAGAAAATGAAAAACTTAACATCATTCATGAATTTTTAGTATCTCATCAAATCTTTTAGTGTGTATGGCAATTTGTTGTTGATGTTTGTGTTGTGATATTAGACTGCCTCAGTATTGTAGTTGGTAGTATGTTTGTGTGTAAATGTGTGGTGTTGTTACTATATATGATGTTGTGGTGCTTGTGACCTTTTTTTCCTGTGCCCTGGTCTGTTTCAGTCGCCCAGGGTGAAAAACGCCCCTCAGGAGGTGAGTGCTTGTGGTGGTTACTTGTTACTTTCTCTCTCTGCCTTGGTGGAGACTGTATTGAATGCTCGTGTTATTGGTAATGATGGATTTCAGCCATTTGGAGAATAGCAGTCGGTAAATGTTACTAGGTCTTCAGAGCTAAGTTGTCCTCTGTAAACTAACATTGTTGTGCAGACTGACTGCATATTTGTCATGGCGGGATCTAGTAAAGCATGCCTCAAGGGGCGTTATCTTTTTTACCGTTATTTTGACTTTGGAAAATGTAACAACAAACTCAAAAGAAATATTTAGTTGCTGTATAGGCTTTTTTTGGTGTTTATCATGTTTGAAAACTGATTGAATATGTCTGGCACATACTCAATGCATTAACCAGCAGAAAACGCACCTGTAGTGGTGACCTTGGATGAGTAAAATCTGCATACTTTCATGGCTCAGGGACTGTAGAGGTCATAGAATTTACGGGAGTTTTCCAGGAATGGAAATTACGGAATTATGGTCCAAGTCGTGGAAAAGTCATGAAATGAAAAGAGAAGCCTTTAGAAATCCAAATGCTTGTTTTTATTTTGTATCGTTTGTATGTTTTTGCCAGAATCAAGCAAAGATTTATCGTCAAAGATTTATCGTGTTGCTCATGTGATTGAAATGGCCTTTTTGGTAATAGTAGGAATATATTTTGTGTTTTTAAATTACGTGCCTCAGAAGGAACAAGTTCATATCTGTCTTTGTTGTGAAAATTTAACAAAATGAATTTGGTTGGTATTGAGAATTATCTGTATATTTGATACATGCACACATTTTATTCTTCTTCACCCATTCAGTGCTGGAAATAACCAGTGAACAAATAAGATTGTTGTGAAGTTTTTGTTGCTATGCTTCCTCTCTCTTGGAACCTTTCTCTGTCTTACACGTTTGTTTGCGTCTGTGTGCATTTGTGTTTATTCCTTTTCTTTTTCGTAGTTTTTTTTTTTTTATTCATGTTTTTCTGAATTGGTCGCCGTCCAGGTACAGAGTGGCTCATTGAAATGATTGTAAAATAAAGGTGTGGTTGTGAGGATATTTTCCTTCGCTACCACATGATCATCTGTGGACTGTTGGATTGTATCCAGAGTCTTGGGCTGACATTGTGACGCTGATATACCTGTACTGAACAAAATTCTTTCCCAGCATATCATGTCCTGACATGTAACTTTTGCTGTGCAGCTGCCCCCTGTTGTTCCTTGTGACACGCCGGCGGCTGCCAGTGTGGCCGAAAAACCAGAAGAGGCAGGAACATCAATGCCTGGCCTGGCCCCATCCTCACAGGCTCTCCACCCCCTGTGGCAGAGGCAACAAACTCACCCTCTCCTGAACCAACGCAGGCCATTGGTGATTCTCAGGTGAAAATTTAAGGCTGTCTTTTTGTTTTTAGGGTCTTGTGAATTTTTTCTGTAAACTGTGCATGTGCTTTTAGTGAAGTTTTTTTTTTTTTTTTTTTTCTTTTTTCAATTTTTCGTGGCTTGTATTCACCCTTTCCTCCAACTGAACCCAATTAGCTTGATTGATATTGAACTTTTTTTTTTTTTTTTTTTTTTTTTTTTTTTTTTTTTTTTCGGTTTTAGAAAAATACATTTATTTCTGCACCAAAATCAAGACGAAACAGTTCTCTAAATTTGTCAGTGGTCGGATGTTTAAAGGTTTCTGCAATTTCTATGAAATTCATGCTGATTCCACAGCTGCCATTTTCTCACTAATTGACAAAACTTTGGCTGTCATTCATGATTATTGGTCTGTATTCTAAGTTCTAAAGTCTGTTTAATCCATTATTGCGGTTTGACATTGAAATGTTGCTGTATTTGTTGGTTTCTATGATCTGAATGGCTGGTTTGTGATATGCATGCAATTAGTGCATTTCATTTGGATAATGATACCCAGAGGGAACATGTGTGTTCATTTTTGGGAAACCATGGGGGATTAAACAACAAAGCATTTGTTAATACCTGATGTAAGCAAGGTGCTAATTTGTTTCCCTAATGAAGGGGGTTAATTAGTTGAAAAAAGTGTGACCAGCTTCTGTGTGTGGCAATTTATGAAGGTATTGCATAATGTTTTTTCCATGACGTTGACAAGAAGAAAATGCTTGAACATAATTTCCTTAGGAAGAGAACTACTTGCATTCACTTTGTTCTAGTTTTCTTTAAAAAAATACTTTACAAGCATTTTGTCCCTTTTTTTTATCACTTTAATTGTTGTAAGTGTTATTGCTGTTATTATTTCTATTATTGTCTCCTTGACAGCAGCATGATGTGATGCTTTTTCAGTGCATGACAGTATATGTATGTATGATAAATTCCTTGAATTCATGTTTAAAGAAAAAAAAAAACAAAACTTTGTTCAGGGAAAGTCAATCAACTTGGTTCTGCGCCTTAGGAACGAAAAACGTGAGCTGAACGACATCCGCTTCGATTTCAAGCCGGGGCATGGTAATGTTGAAGCAGAATGGAGTGGTAGTAGATGATTTAGAGATGACAAACTTTGCAAATGGTTTGATATCTGCCCAGTGCTAGACACCCAGCCATTCTCTGTGATTTTGCTTCTCCTTTCTCTCTGTCCTCTCTCATTCTCCTTTGTAAGTGTTTGAATGTATATTTGTTTGCTTAGCTGCTCAACAGATAGTCTTTTCTTACCCTTTCCGTTTATTTTTTTTCAGTGCCAGAAAAATGAAAGATAAAGGTTTATATTGGTGTCAGTTACTTTACAACCAAACAGGAATTTTTGTTTGCTTCTACAGAAGTAGTCATGATGGTGAGTGCAAAGTGAAGTATCAGTGTTTCCTGAGTATGAAAGAAAGAAGGAAAAAAACACAGTCTCCCCCTTCCCCCCCCCAACTTCCAATCCCAATACATAGAGAAGTACCAATCTTTTGTGTGGCCGGTATGTATCATGTTCATGTTAGATACACAGTGTGTTTGCTTTCAGAGTGCCCTTGGACTTGTCTGAACCAGTCTCAGTATTTGCCATCACACAGGCTCACTGTGACATTGACCACTCCCCAAACTTTGAATTTCGGTGCTAGTTTATTGTGTGCAGGTGCTTGATATGTAATATCAGTTTTAGAGATTATGGCAAAGTAAATGTCATGATTGAGTTCTGCTATCTTTCAGTCTCTCACTCTGGTCTAGTCAGAGTGCCTGGCAGATATTCATTCCCTGCCCTCATTTCCCCTTCCTGTATTTAATACTGCCCCCCCCCCAATCTCTCTCACACACACACACACACACACACACACACACACACACACACAAACACATACACCCACACACACACACACATGCACACTCATTCATATACACGCACATACTTTTCTCTCTCTCTCTCTCTCTCTCTCTCTCTCTCTCTCTGTCAGCAGCAGCATTGGGTTCCGTGTTTTGTCTTTTTTTTTTTTTTTTTTTTTTTTTTTTGCAAGTTGGTTACTCAGCATTGTTAACTTTAACATGATTTCTTTCAATCTTGAAGGGACACCTGCAGAAATACAAGAAAGCTACTTCAACCTATCTTAGAAGTGAATACCTTGAGTGTGAATTGCATTTTGCTGTTTTTAATCACCAGCAACTGAAAAATGAATGCTTTTAAATGCTCACAGAGGTATATGCTTACATATGGAAGGAATTTGAAAAAGACAACCTTAGGTAGACCATATGTGGAATTAACTATCAATAACACTAGAGGAAAATGGCATATGTCCTTGAAAGAAGTAAGCCTGGTCACATTTGAAGTCTTGAAAGAAAGGTTTGTTTTAGGTTCCATGTCAGTGTTCCTTTTTAACTTTATGTTTATTTCTCTCATTTGAGAGAACTGTTCCCACTTTTCTTGTGGGATTTGGTCTGATCACTTGCACTGCGTTGTTACTTAATGTTGTGAGAAACTACTGATGGCTGTTGACAGACGGCATGTTGTGTTTTCAGACACACCAGACAGTGTGTCACGTGAACTGGTGGAAGCGGGACTAGTCAGCGGTCGTGACATGATTGTTGGTAAGTGATTGCATTGCACAGTAGAGAGGGAGGCATAGTGAGTCATTGAACGTTTGTAGTTCAGGAAAAGGCGGGTCGGGGAATGAAATGGTTTTGTTAAACTGCAACTGGTGATTGATATCGACAGCTTGATTTCTTATGGTGTAATCATTTTGTAAAACAATATGTTAATTACACGTTCTGGACCAAGGTTCACAAGTGTACGGAGTGGCAGCTGTTGGCTGTCCTGCCTTGTACCAAATGCTACCGAATGCTAGTCTGCCACAGCGTAACAAAGAATGCAGGCAGGTGGTAATAGCAAGACTGAGTGGGACAGTGCTTTGTGCATGCTCCTACAATGCCTCTTTTTTCAACAGCCATTCTGTCTGGTCCTTTTACTCTCGTCACAGCAATTTTTTTTTTTCACTTTATCATTGACATTGATGTGTTTCGTTGCTTGCATTCTTGAATGCTGAGGTTTTCTTTCAAGGTAGAAGCTTATGTTTATCATTTTGGGTGGTACTTTGAGAAAGATGTAGATTTTTTTTTTCCTCTACCTTGGTCTCTCTTTGAAAAAAAAAAAAAAGCTCCCCCACTCTCCTCAAAGCCCTTTCTCTGCCGTAGTCTCTCTCTTTTTGTTCGTAACTTTCATTCCGTTTAGGTAAATCTGTCACTTTTTCTCTTTTGCTCCTTCCGCTTCCCTTATGTTTTTCTTCGAGGTTCAGCTGGGGTTTTTACCCTCACAAAACATGGCCAAACAAGGTTTGTCACCAAACTCATGGAAGGGCAAGGGTCCTCCAGTTTCTTGCTGAAGGTGCGTGACCAGTTCCAGACCATGGGCCCCCTCACTGGCCTTTTTCTTCCTAAGAAACCTGAAGGACATGCTGGGTGCAGCTTTCTGGAGATTTCCCGCACCGTTCACTTCTGCTTCAGGGATGTCTCACAGCTCCAAGAAGATGCCTGTAAGAGTATTGCGTCAGCTGTGGCAGCTTAGCCGTCTGTCTTGGCCATCTGAGCGATCTCATTTGAAAGATTAAAACCCAGTTAGCCCTCCTTCCTGGTTGAACTGTTCTGCACTTGTGAACTATAGTTAAGTTTATGAAATTAAAAGAACATCTGTTCCTAACATCAAGCTAACATACTTTCTGTAGCTCACGCTAAAGTCCTCCCAGCTTTCGATTTGGCTTAAGTCTGGCTAGGTATAGGCAGATATGGTTATCTCAGTAGAAGAATTTTAGGAGCATGTGCATTGTGCCATCCATTTCAGCTGTGCTAATTCTGTCTGTCTGCATTCTTCATTACGCCATACCTGACTGGTCTTTAATACAAGACTGGATAGCTGACAGCTGCCATTTCTTATTAACATGAGCCATTGTGGAGCAACTGTGTACAGCCGTTAAAGCTTATCAATCAGGAATCTTGCCAGTACATAGCCTACCCTAGGCATAAGGAAGTATGCTATTGTGTAGACCCTCATCATGCAGGAAACGCTTGTATGTAGTTCTTGGGTGGCCATCTTCAAACAAGAAGCGCAAGTTGTATATGTGCTATGCAGTTGAATGGACTATGCAGCTAGAAGCAGTGATGATTCGGATGGAAATTACCCGTACATTTTGAGCAAGAATTAATTCATTTAGAGAATTTGTAGGAAAATTTAAGATTGATGATTGCTAACAGCAGATGCCAAAGTTTCAAAGGCAGCAGTACTGGCTTGAATATAACAGAATGATTTATTTTGAGAAATAACCAGCGGCAAAGTTAAAAGGGGTGTTTTATAACATTCAAGCAGAAATTGGTTATTGCTGATGTTGTCAAAGATCGACATCAACAAAGTTGATTTGGTCTGGTTTAAAATCAGTCTGTTTGCCAACTGAAAGGTCTTGAGGAAACCAGGTTATTAAAGTGTGAAATTGACATTCGACAAAATCTATTTGGAAACACTCAAAAAAGGGAAGATAATGTATGGTTTAGATTGATATTTCAATAATTTTCTGCAGTTATTTTGGACAGGAAAGAGAGATAACAGGGCTGAGTTTGGAATGGCAGTCAGAGGTCGGAGGTGCTGAATCTAGATCATGTAGATCGATTCACGGCGTTTGTCGGACCATTGTTTTATGTTGAACACCATTATATATCAAAATGATAGACCAAGTAAACTTTCAGAATCTATTTTAGATGTAACTTTCGTATGATTCAGGAATCAAGATTTTATTATGTCTGTGGGTTTTTTAAAGACTGAAAAACTCCCACAAGTGGTAACATTGAAACGATGGTGTCAGTGACAGACCCATTTTAGTGTAATTATGATGTTGTTGATCAGTCTTTTGTGTCAGTAACAGAATGTTTAATTCTTTTCAATATTTTTTTACATCTTCATTTATTTACAAAGCCTGGAATTTGTTGCGGAAACGAAGATTCTTGTGTAAATCAAAATCGAAAAACCGTGGTGGAAAAAATTTCTGCGTAAAAAAAAAAAAATCGACTACCATTCTTTTTTTTTTTCACAGCCCCTTGGTGCAGCAGACAACTTCCATGTACTCTTACTCACCGAAAGAAAGCTTAGTCTAGGCTTAATGCGCGCAGTGCATTGTGGGTTGACCTAGATCTGGTCATTTCTTCAAGATAGAGGACATGCAAATAGTCAAGTGTGACGATGTGTTCGATGATTCAAAGGCAAAGAATAGTTGGAAATGAACGTAGATGGAGGTTGGAGAGGAGCTTTTAGCTGAGCAAATCGGAAAGGTCATGTGGTAGGGACTGCCTTCTGTGCATTATGCCACTGCGACATCGTCTACAACCCGAGAGGCAGAATTGCTTAGAAGATCACAACAGAACTACTATGCATCGGAAATGGCGAGAGGGCGTATAGCAGCTGTTCAACACTCGGGGGGGTGTGTGTGTGTGTGTGTGTGTGTGTGTGTGTGTGTGTGTGTAAGAGAAAACATTAAAATTATTAATACTTTATTGATACTGGTCTTTTACATCTTGATAAACCCACATTGAAGATGTACATTGTTTTGGCTTGTCTGTTATTTTTTTGCTTAGTTCACACCTTTCATTTTGTTTTTCAGTGTGTGTGTTTTTGGTCTTGATTGAATTCTTTTAAAAATGTCTTGAGTCAGATGATGGAGATAAAATTTAAAAAAACGAGAAAGTTATGTTTGTGTTCCAGGCAGTATGAACTTCTGCGCTTGCTGCTTACCTAGTTTACCTTGTACAATTTTGTTATCCTTCTGCAGTGTATGTTTATTTTGTGCCAGATTGAATTTTTTTTTCTGAAAAATCTTGAGTCAAATGATGCAGTTAAATAAAGAGGAGGTTATGTTTGTGCTCCAGGCAGCATGAGTTTCTGCCTATGTTTTGCTTAACTCTCAGTTTTTGAGATTTTGGCATGATTTTTTTGTAATTTTTTGTAACATTCTGTGTATTATTTTTAGAATTATATTTTTGTGATGAATGTGTCTGTTTTGGGTTTTTAAAGGCGATGCATTGCTTCAGATAACAAAAACGTTGTTTTAAATACCATAATTCCGGGAAGAAAACCGTCAATCACCGGTGACTGAAATTCAAGGGAAAGAACTGAAGAGAGTTAATTTTCTTGTGTTTGTTCAGTTTAACCTTTTCAGTGTATATTTGGGCTTGATTGAATTCTTGCCTATAGTAAAAACTGAAATGATGGGGTTTAGGAAAAAGAGGAAAGCGTGTTTGTGCTCTAGGCAGTATGGCCTTCTGCCCCTGTTTTGCTTTGTTTTCCATTTGTTAACTTGTACAGTTAGCCTTTTCAGTGTATTTTTTTTTAGATTCATACTCAATTTGGTGACAGAGGTGGTTCATAGAATCAAATATAACTTGCATCCTTGCGCTTAGATCAAGATTTTTGTTTTGCTAATGAAAGGAAAAGGATTTATCTGCATTTTATCAGCATATGTCGCACATTAAAAACCTCTGTTTAACAGTAAATGGTAACTGTTAAAAGGACAGTGTGTGTCGTTTTCACTCTAATTTTTCAAGTAATGGTGTTGCTTTTGTTTTGTTTGAATGGTTATTTTTTTTTGCATCATTTTATTGAAAATTTGTTTCTGAGTCCAGTTATGTACAGTACATAACCATTCAATAGCAAATCATAAGGGAAAAAAATGATGAAAGGAACCTGATATTGGCCAACACACTAGATAAGACTTGATAAGATCAGGGGCCTGAAAAGCAGCCAGGGCTCTTGGCTCAGAAGCTGGACATGGAAAAAGTTGGCCCAGGGTGAAAATGGGTTAAATGGGGGTGGGGAGGGGTGGGGAATTTAATGGCCTTGGCTGGTTATTGTGCTACCTGTTAGGCGAATTTTTTTTTTTTTTTTTTTTTTTTTTTTTTTATGTTTTGCTCAAGTAAGGACAGGTAACTGTGGATTTAAAGGCAGGAAGGTTTGTGAATATGGGAAAGTGGATTTTTTCAGTAGAAACATTCTGTTTGGATGTTTCAGTTGCTGCCAACCTGCAGAAGATCGTGGACAGTGCAGATTCCAAGCCGATCACCTTCGCGTTGGTAAGATATGTGTGTGTTGATGGCCTGTTTCTATGTTCCATGTTGCTTTGAGGTTTGTCCTCCATTTCCTGCTTTTGTATGTTTACCCTTATTTTCTCATCACTGCTGCCTTCTGTACACCAAGTGTTTCATGCCACTACATAGTCCTTGCTTTTGCCTTTTAATGTGGTTTAATTACACTTGCTCTTGCCTTTTTACTGCGTTTATTTTATTCCTCTTATTGCATTTGTTGTTGGTATTTGATATTTGTATTTCTTTTCTCTTAATTAAGTGTATTTGCTTTTGCTTGCATTGTTGTGCCTTCCACTCATTTGGGTTTACTGCTAATTGACAAGCTTTTTTTTTGTCATGCGCTCGAAGAATGTTAATCTGTGCCTGGACATGAGTAAAATTGGATAAATATAATTTGTGCCTACATGCAAAAAGAGTTCCATGGAATAAATCATCTTTTTTATGAAGAAATCAAAATTACCTAGATCCACAAAGTGTACATCCACCACGCTTGTTTGAGTCGCAGCACAAATGTTTGCCTTTATCATTGAAATTGAGGGCACAGACATGCATTGTATTGGTCTCATTCTTTCGACACCATCCATTTCAGGCATAAAATCATTTGAAAAAAATGGGTATGACTACCACCTTTTCCTGTCTCCTCGTCTGTGTCAGACTAAATTTGGCATTCCTTTCATGGAATTGCTGTGAAATTTTAAAAACACTTTTTTCTTTTTTTTTTTCAGAGGTAACCGTCTAGTAAAATATTATTTGGAAGAAAGTGCCATGCCCTATAATCTTTTGTGAAGATCTGTATATTATTTGCTTGAGGGTGACTTTAATGCTAAATGATGTCCTTGTAGATTTTACAAAAATGGTCAAAAACATGTTAACCCTTTCATCCCTGCCAACCGCTAGAGCGGTTTGACAAATCTCCTTTCATTCCTGAAAACCGCCTCAGCGGTTCAGAGAAACATACTCCTTTCCGCCTGGCAACCCGTGCTGCAAGGTGAAGATAGCAAAAAGTATGTATCTGTGCTTAATCCACTGTATATGTGAAATTAAGGTGAAGATTGCAAAAATATTTATCTGTGCTTAACCCTCTTGCCTGCCGCATGACTTTGTGCTACATGACTATGAGAATATCATGCCAAGGGAGGTAACTCTGCAACACTTGCCTTAAAGAAACCTCAGTAAGAAATTTGCTTTTAACTCTCTTGACAATCGGGGCGCCGCTAGCGCCCAACTGGAAATCACAGCCAAAACGCTGAGCGCCTGCCAGCGCCCGGTAAAACACATGGCAACAATGGGCGCCGCCATGTTTCTCGTAGAAAAGGAAGTCTTGTGAGAACGTGATTTCCTTCTTCCTGTAGCCATTTTCTACCGTCTGCAAAAAAAAAACGCGAGTCGATGCGTGCCGTGGTTCTCGAGTTACAAATTTTTAAAGTTTTGAAGTCGAAATGCTGTTTTTCACCATGGCTAACCTTGATTTCTGCCGTTCTATAATGAGATTAAGTGATGGAGATACTGTGATTTGTAGAATTTACGGCATATAAGACTTAGTGAAAGTGCTGGGAAATGAAGCTTAGAGTGATCTAGATTTTGACTGGGATGAGGTTCCAGGTATGATGAGCAACCATTCGGAAGAAAGTTCTGAAGAAGAAGATTTTTTTTTCCCCCCGAGTAAATGGCTCATGTGACATTCTTCAAACTTACGATATATAGCAACATATATATTCGTAGGAATTTTAAAAAATTATTTTCATTTCATTCTTTCCTTTCCTCTCTTTAAATTATTTTTTTAATTGGGTAACCATGTTCAAATTTACGGAGTTACCTATCTTGCCGATGGTTTTCGGTGTAACTAAGCTCAGGTAAGTGCATACTGAAGAGGGTTAACTCATCTATTCTATGAAAGTAATGATAAAAAATTCAAAGACATTGCTCCATCCAAAGATGCCATTTTTCCCCCAAATGTAGTGAACTGGTACACGAGGGGAAAAAAAAAATCGAACAGACTAACTCTGCTTCATTGTTCTCGGTGCTAAAACAATTATTCCTAAATTCACTGTACCTACAGAATGTCATGGGTTAGGAGCACAGAGTGATTTCCAAATCTAAACAAAGTACTGAATCCTTCAGGATCAAAGTAAAGTCATTCTATATGGTCTGCACACTAAATAATCAACTTTTGTGGTGAAGGAAAAAAAAACACTCAAATTTCAACAATTTTGTTAAACTGAAGGCATCACCTACAAGAGATTTGTCTTCTAACTACTGAGGGGAAAAAAATACCACAGATTACTGGATACTGGACTTGAAATTGTGATGGAATTCAGCAAAATTGTGCTTTTGCACAAGTGCAGTAAGCAATCGACGACTCCCCCCAACACACACACACACACACTGTGGTGATGATGTACCTCTTGTCCGTCTCCTGTTTGCTTTTTGATAAACGAGGCAGTTTTTAATTTAGGCCGGAGTTTATGCTCATCCTTTTTTGCTAGCTTTTGTGCAGCAAATAAATTTGTTTCTCGCTAAAAGTCTGCAAAAATCCTCTGAAATCAAAAAGCTAAAGGTGATGCTCCCACAGGCAATTCATGGGACACTCCCATTGACTGACTGGTTTCCTGGCTGTCAAAACAAGCGAAATTTTGGGGGGGGCTTCACTACTTGTAGCCTACCACTCCAGTCAACAATTAAACTTTAAAGAGTCTCTAGCAACTTTTTTGTTTTTCGAATTTTCTTTTGAGGAGGGAGGGGGGCTGGGCCCAGCAGCAATGGGCCGTTCAACATCGTCATTGTCATTGCCGGAATCGTTATCGATTCTGGCTTCAAAATCAGTCAGCAGTGAATATTTATTTATAACTAGGTCAACATCGACGTCTGAATCATCTTGCTTCAGTTCTTCTTCAAGAGTGTAGCCTCAAATACTCTCTCTTCATCACTATCACATCAGAAAATGAATTCTGCAAGTTGCATAGTTACTTGATCGGCCATTTCCCTGAAAATCTTTGCGGGGAAAAAAAAAAAAAGCCGAACTTTAAAAAATCACAGCAGCAAAACTATACCACCAAAACTTGTGCAACAAAAACCAAAATGGCATCCAGAAACATCATAAGTGGAAGATCTTTCTGTCGTGATTGCATTCTGGGATATGTGATGGTGAAAGTGAAAGTAGTTGACCAAGTATTCAAAGGTCGATCTCTGTCAATCTGGTATTCAGAAGGAGGAAATTTCGCGGTCGATCCGATCCAGTAGGCATTGGGTTAACCCCTTTTACCGCCATAGGCGCCTTTTGGCGACGACTTGGCAGAGCGCCAAAGGTGCCTTTTGGCGACAAAGTAGGGTGACCTAACTCCCGATACTTTCACGATCCTAGTTCAGGAGATAAAAAGCCAGCAATAAATGTCATAGTTGGGGGATCGTCTGGCTCATGCTCACAGCCATTTGCTTTGTCAGAACACTATTCAGTTCAGTGTTTTATTGACTTTATTCCGATTGTTTTTCCATTCACTATGACGTCACCACCAAGCACTTTACGTACTCGACCTTGCCGTACGTTTACCATAGATCAAGTGCTGGGAATATTGAATAGACGGTTGGTTGTTCCTAATACAGATGAAGAAGACCCAGACAGTCACGCGTAAAGAACGATAGTGAGGGCTTGACTGAATTATTCCAACGTGAAGCGTTGGACCGTGGCCAAATTGTTTATGAGAGGCTGATCAGAGACGCCCACTTACTACCCTACCCCACCGCGTGTGCCCCAGTGTTTTTGCGTTGAGCCAGCCAGCACTGACTGACTGTTCACTAACTCTATGTGAGGGAGCGAACTAAGACTTTAGGCAACGAACTTCACACACACGCTGTGGGCCGACTCTTGCTGGTTGAGGTTGAAGGGGGCGTGGTCAACTGACACGTGAGAGGCGAGTAGCACAGACGTGTTTTCGAGTGGGTACACAGCTGATTATATAGATCGACTGAATGGCAAGGGTTCAGAGACCAACAGGCACATGAATGACTTTGTGTTCATAAAAAAAAAAATATATATATATATTACTGTTGAGAGTGAAAGGGACGTGTGTGTGTGTATGTGTGTGTGTGTGTGTGTGTGTGTGTGTGTGTGTGTGTGTGTGTGTGTTCCCTTTTTCTTTCTTACATGTGTACCAGTTAGGCATAAGAGTGCTGTGTGTGTGTGTGTGTGTGTGTGTGTGTGTGTGTGTGTGTGTTCCCTGCTATTGGAGTAGTTGTATTTGTGGTTGTTTCATGCACTTTTCTGTTGGAAATACCATACTTTCTGGTCTTCAGTTGTGAGTGGAGTATTTTTCCTCCCTTGTTGAGAGTTTGTTGGCATTATTTTTTTTATTTTTTATGCTTAGAAGAAACATAACATTCTTTTTTTTTTATTTTGCATTTTTTTTGCACTTGAAATCACTAAAAAAAATTGAAATTGTTGTTGTTGACTTACCATTACTAACATGTTATGATATAATAAAAGTACAGTGTATCTCCTCCATTTTACAAAAAATAGCATGAGAATTGGTTGTTTAATTCCAGAGATATCCGCGTTTCACATATGCTGGTATACAATAAGAACTTTTTTGGAAAAATGGCTGGTGATGGGGATTTATGCAAATAGAATGTCTGGCAGTGAAAGGGTTAATCCACTGTATATGTGCTTAATCCACTGTATATGTGAAACTGAGGTGAAGATAGCAAAAAAATATATATGTGCTTATTCCACAGTATGTGTGAAATTGATCTCGTTCCTTCGTTTGATTCATTTTCTTTCGTTTCCCACCCTCCCTTTCCCTCATAATCTGATTCCCTCATAATCTGCTGTGTAATTGGCTTTTTTTTTTTTTTTTTTTCTTTTTTGTTATGCCTTAGTTTCTTGTGCCTTTTTGGTTTTCTTAAATATTTGCTAATTTACACACATGAACACACATTAAGAAATCAGCTGACCTGTGCAGGTGGTTCTGAATAAGTGTGCATGCTTTTAATGCTAAGGACACTGTCACAGATTTACCAAGTTACTTGAAAGAGGGGAAAAATATCCTGTAAATGATGTAATTACAATGCTTAAAGTGAGAAATGCTGCAAATTCATTTTGGTGATAGGGCAGCAATGATTATCAAGTGAAAGTGAAGAGCAAATAGTTTGATGTGGTACTTTACAAAGGTTTTAAAAAAAAAGTCATTAACATCAGATGAATTGTAAAAGGAGCTGTGCTTCAGGTCTGAGGTCCTTCAAAAGAGTGAAATATATGGTTGCATCAAGGCTCGTGATGGCCATTCTCTCCTGAGAAAATTTCAGAAGAGGTGAAAATGGTGACACTAGTTTCTATAGCTTTCACCCTGTATGATGTGATTGGCTTACTTTTTTCTCTACAATATTTTGCAGAACTCAGGCTGTGGCCCCAACGAAGCTGCAGATGATAAAAACTTGGTTGGATTCGCTCAGCTTTCCTTGACCTCGGAGGAAGGCAAGAACAGTTAACAGTGGCTGGAGCTGTAAAATCGTTCTCTATGTCCTGTCATCTTCCAAGGCTGCCTGCAGAGAGAGCCGTGGCGTATGAAGCACTGTGATAAACAAGCTGGTGTTGTCGCCCTACCCTGCTGGGAAATTGGAACCCTACATATGAGCACCAGTATTGCAGAATGATTGTCACTGAGAGGCCTGGCGCTTCAGGCGTTGTGGTGTATTGCGTGTGGGTTGTGCTTGAGTATGCATGGAATTGTTAATCATTTCCTTTCCTCCATGCTCCCTGTCCTTCATCCCCACCATCTGCCCTGTTGGCTAGTTTGTCTTGCACTCTCTTCCCAGATCGGCGCTTCATGGGGGAGGGAGGGAAATAGGATTCCCCAACAATTTGCTGATTGTTGACTTCCTTTTTTTAATATTTCTGTTAGCTTTTGAACAGCAACGTCTGTGCTTGTATGAGAGCTTTTTCGCCTTTTTTTTTTTTTTCCCAGTGTCTACATTGTAAGTGTAGCTGAACAGTGTTTATTTTATTTTTGTATCCATTTAAAGCCTTTTTTTTTGTTGTTTTTATCATTGCCTCTTTTCACTCATTTTAAAGCGCTGTTTTGTGTAGTTTTGTCTTTTTCTTTTTTTGAAAATTCACGTATAAGGTGATTTTGTTTTTCATTGAAATTTGTCACTGTTTAATTTTGAGACTATTCCATGATCATTGTAATCACTTTTCATGTTCATTTCCATTATCTCTTGTATCGATCTTTCGTAGTTAGTGTCATTGTTGTGGGAGTAACTTTTAATTTCTCAACTTTTCCATTGCTTTTTTTGTTAGTTGGTTTTGGTTCTCTAAATCATATTGTCTTTTATATGTTTTCATGTTTTCATTAAACAAGCCAAGACTGTGTTTTGAGGCTGAATTTCATGTCCAAAGTGTTTGTTTCCTTTCATTATCAGACTTTGCATTTGTGTCTGAGACATTTAGTTCACATTATAAATCTTTGTTTTGTTCATTAGTTTGCTTGCTTTTATGCATTTAAAATACTTGGACATAAGATGGTGTCAGTGTGCTTGAAAGTAACTGTGTGCTTGCGTGCTATGTACCACATAGAATGCTGGAATGTCTGGTATGGGAGGATGTACAAATAGCTGTGGCAGGCGATGCTTTTGTGTCAACCCCGAAGAGGCAGAAGGGTGTAATGCATGAGTTAAGGACAAATCCAGTACTTAAGATGATGATCCCTACTGGTTCTGTCATCGGTCCTGTGTGTGTCCAGACTTTTGTTGCAACAGAAAAGGCATCTCTCTGTGCCACTTGACAGATATGCAGCAACAGGATGGTGCCAAATGAGGCATTTGGCTCAGATAATGGAATCTTTGGTGAGAAGATGCAAGCCAACACCAGAGTCCCTTTTTTACCACCAACTTGTCTTCCAGTCTGTTCCTCATTGTTCAGCTGTGTCGTAGGGATAATGAAAAGATGCTAGGTATAAGATATTCTTAGGGATTGAGTGTTGACCAGGCATGGTAGGTTTTCTTCATAGAAGCTCACCAGGATCTCCTATTCAGATTTGCACTTCCATACCCTTCAGGTATGCTTTGTTCATCATTTTTCAGAGGAAAAAAAAAAAAGAATCCACATTACCAAAAGAAAAAAAAAAAAACTTTCTCCTTTCTCATTTGATCTGAGAGACCAACAACTCAGCATGAACAAGTCGGCACAAGCAAAATGTCACTGAAAGTTTGGACATCATCATGCGCTAGCTGTCTTATTTTCTAATGACACTTAATTACGAATCGTCTTCTGATAGGAATTTGAGATATGGTCCAGCAGTATAGGTCTGATTAATAATGTCAATTGTTTCCTGTTGGTGAAACAAATCTTGTGAAATGCTGCATCTTACTGGTTTTTATTCTTTTGGTAAGCACCTGTTCGTGATGCACAGCTGCACATGTCCACCAGTCCAAGCAATACATAGTAAATGACAAGTTGATGTCAGTGTTAAATGTCAGTAGAAAGCTTAGTAGGTAATAGCTGTGAGATAATTACACTTTTGTGATCGGCATTGCTCATTATTCGGCCAGGGAATTCTAGAATTTCTTGTTACATGGAGTGTCATTTGTTAAAGATACCTTTTCGTTTTACTTCAAAGAATGTTCTTATTAACAAAAGACGTTTGTTAAAGATACCTTTTTGTTTTTAATTCAAAGAATGATCTTATTAACAAAAGAACAGATGAGCAGATACGCAGGGGGAAAAAAAAACAAACACACAAAGAAAACAGGAACATTTGCAGAAAAAAAAAGTAATATTAATGTAAAATTAACATAAAAAGTGAAACTTGCTGTACCAAGTTACATACCACAATTTTGCAGTGTTGGATGTGTTGTACCAAGATAAATTGAAATATATAAAAAAAAACTAGCACACACTTTAACAATATGAAAACACTCGCACAAGCATAGGAAGAAACACTTAGGAGAGCTTGCTAGCAGAGGGTCTTCAGAGAAGAAATCCTCTTCAGATGGGTGTTCTGGTGCTTAACTCCTGACATTCAAAAGGGGCTATGCGGCATCCAGGTCATGACACCCAGATGCCCTTCACATGATTATATCAATATTGTATTGATTATAGACTTTTTTTTTTGTTTTTTGAAACTACATGCATTCCATAACAACAAATTTAAGCAAAATTTTTGGTGATCCAATGAATAATTAATTTTGGCTCTGTAGGTACACCTGGGATAGCTTGTGCTCATAGCTTTGGCTAGGGAAGGTTGGTTTATACACAGCAAGTTTGTACACAAGCTGAAATTGTGTACTAGATTTGAAGGCATCTTGCCTATAGATGAAATCAGTTTTTAATTTTTTACAAAACATTTTGAGGTGTGCTGTTTACATCAGAACTGGATTGCTTGTGGATGTAGAAAAAAAAAAAAAAAGAAAAAAGTGCTCTTCCACACAGCATAGATTGTTGTAGGATGGAGCGTGGTTAGAGTTGACCATATTTGATTACTGAAACTGGAACACCTGCTATATTGAAGTGGAAAATATGTGTAGGTGGAAAAATGGGATAGAAATTTCCTGTGTTGAGTTTCTCTTTATGTATAGTGTTAGTAAATTGTAGTTTGCACACTACTCTGAAAACTTGGTAATTGATGGTACAGTTGGTAGTTTCATATTGATCTAAAATATCTGAGTTGGAAAATGTAGTTGAACAGTTTTATGATGATGATCTTACTCGGGTATCATGGGAATGAGGTGACCTGGAAACAGCAGGATGCTGAGGAATTGTTGGTTAGGCATGTTCAACCAGTAAGTAACAAAAGTAACTTTCAATGGCAAACTGAATGAGTGACTTTGCATGTTAAAGGGTTAAATTACAGGCTGTGTATATCATAGAGTTTATGGTGTACATACTTCTTTGCCACTTTCATTTCTGTTTCATTTCTCTTTCTTGCAGTGTACGAAAACGGAACTTGTTCAGGCTATGCCTATTGTAGTGTAAAGAATGGTCTGTCTATGCATAATAGAACACTGTGAGATTTGTACATATTCTGATCATAGATGTTGAATAAGGAGGCTGTGGGTGTTGAATACAGTGTAGCTGGGAGATGACAAATCTTGTGTTTTTGCTGCTAGCCTTAACTCCAGAAGTTAACTGTTAAGACAGACCTGTACCAGATTTGGAGTTCAGTGGGTATTAACGGGGTGGGCAAAAAATTCTGCTAGGAAATAAATGCCACTTGGCATTGATGGTATCAACAAGTCAGTGAAAGGGAGTTGGAGGACAGTTTGGGAAAATGTCCGTTTGCAGGCAAGTTTTATTGTTGTTGTTGTATCCTGGCCAAAAGACTCCAGGGATCATCCAAAGTACTTGAAACACTATGGTACAAATGCATCAGCTAGGGATGAGAACATTACGTATGTGACCGTTTTTGATTACCCTGCCACGTGTGGGCAGCCACTCTCCGACTTCGAGGGATTTTGGAGACTGATGATTTTATGCTAGGAGCTTGTTATGGCTTAAGACAATCCCCGCAATAACTAAGCAGAGCATAACAACATTTTCATGTAGCCTTGGTGTTCTAGCCTATGTCAATTGGTCTGACAGCCATAAGCCAAGATGGAGGCAAGTTTTAATGTTTTTTTTTTTAGTTATTATTATAACTGGTCCAAGACTTCATTATCATTATCTCATTCCTTTTTTTTTCTGGGGATGGGAGGTTGAATAAGTTGTATGATAGTATGGAAAATAATTCAGCTTTTACTTTGAAGAGAGCATGTGTAGCTAAGATGCAATAACAAAAAAGTGATATATAAGCAAGTGTGGTAGGTTGCTGGTGGCTTTTTAAAAATTCTTAGTTAACTGTTACTAGGCACGTACTGTGAAACCTTTCAGTTTCTGATAGTAATTAGTAATTTGTGAATTAAATTTCTGCTAAGAAATTTGCCCATATATCTTGAATAAACATATACTCAGACCTATCTTCTTCTTCTTCTATTTGGTTGAATTTAAGCAGGAAACAGTTATTAAATATGTAAACAGTGAAAGAGGTTTTGAACATGTTGGAAGAGGTCACATTCCCTCCCCTCTCAGTCTTCGCCGCCACAAGCGACATTTACACATCGGTGCCAGCCAAGGGATTATTTTGTTGACCATATATGGTTGCAGCATATTTGCTATAGGTATTTATCTGAGAAACGTAAAGGTTTTTTTGTGGTCAAATGTGTATAGATGGTAGTGGCAGTAATACAGTCAGTAATCTGCCAAGATAACTGTGTTAAGAATATTGGTGTTGGTTTTGATTCCTAAAGCTAAATGAAAAGTCCAGCTAATCCTGTCCATCCTGTTCCTTTGTGAGTGTCAAGTGACCTGTGTAATTGTAGTAACTGAATATTATAGATATGTTTGCTGCACTCTTTTTACTTGCTGGTATGCAACTTTATTTCTGGTTTGTATTGTATTTCTGAAACAGAGGAAAAGATGAAATTCAGAGTGATTAAGAAAAAGTCTAGGTGCATGGCTCAGTGAAATGTTAGGTAGTTGATGTAATGATGACAGATGTTGTTTATGTAGTAAGTAATAAAGGTAAAGATAAAGTGGGTCCCGTATTAAGACTGAGGACAGAAGTTATCTCTCTTGGCTGTATCAGGCTGTTCACTCTGCCGGAAACGTTCCTTGCACATGTGCTGGATTTTAGATTATCTTCCCTGAACACTGGTTGGTCTTACAACAAAATTGCAGAATAAAGGAAAAGAAGCTGGAGGCATACCATGCGGGTACAAATGCGAAGGTAAATGTGTTCCCATATCCAAAGTGGTGGCAGGTAGTGAGATGTGAAGGCCATTCTTAATTGAACAAACTTTTAAGATTATATTACAAATCCAGAACACAGATTTGGGTCTACCAAACACAAATTAGTTTACATCACATGCGAAGTGGTAGATTAGTCGCACAGAGATTGATTTCTATTACAGGAGAATTTTCAAACACTTACTCCCCCTTGCACAAATTCAAACATTTCTCAGAATATGCTGAGCGATCTGTCTTTGTCTGCGATTCTAAGATCAGAAAAAAGCGTAAATCTCCCTGGTCTTGGATTGAGAACTAAATGGTTATTAAGAATGTAGATAAGGATTTGTGAGATTGCAAACTTGATGAACAAAAGGTTTGCAATCTTAGATAAGATTATTGAAAATGTAGACAAGGATTTGTGAGACTGCAAACTTTATGAACAAAAGGTTTGCAATCTTAGATAAGATTATTGAGAATGTAGACAAGGATTTGTGAGACTTGCAAACTTGAGAACAAAGTTTGCAATTTTAATCTTTTCATAGACATGTCTTCAGTATTCATGTTGACAATGAGTTGGACATATATATGCTAAAAATGGAAAGACAAACTGATTGTTTACATCAGTTTCACAGCCCTTTACCTGTTCCAAACAGTTCCAGGCTCAGCAGGCCTAACAATATGTCTCAATCAAGTAGTTTTTTTGTAGGTTGTGTTCTCTGTTTGAGAAAATGTCATTCAAACTTTTTATTAAGAATAAGCTATGTTGTTCACCATACTTGATAATCTCGACAAACTAGATGGTGAATCACAAGCTTCAGTTAAGAAAAAAACTATGATTCATTGTAAGATCATGATCTGTATGTAAATTAACAGTTCATTCAATTGAGAATGGTCTACAGATCTCATCTTCTGTCAGGGTCAGCATTTGAAGGGCAAAGTTCGCCTTCCCTCCCTAAAGCTATCTTTCCCATCCCTTCAGAGAATAAGATACCCTTGCACATCGGGATGGACTGGGATGATTGATATGGTTGGGCAAGGGTGATCCTTCATTGTGCCGAAACTTTGGTTTTAGGGGCAAAAGCTGGTATGAACGCATGGCGTTGCCTCTACCATTTTGTAATTGGAGCATACATGACATCGCAGTTCTCATTGTGAGTTTTCATATGTTTGCATATGGTGTGTTGAATTCAAATGCTTTGTTCTAATATTGGAGAGTAGCGTTGAACATGCTATTGTCAAATTCTGTGAAAGTTGTGAGATGAGGTCACCATGATGAGGCATAAAAAGTTTGTGTTGAGCTTGTGTAGCCTTTCCATCTGTGTCCAAGGGCATTATTTAACCTTCCACTTTCACAATTGTTTTGCTGCCTCGGGCCAGTCTGGAGGAGGATAGGACAGCAGGTCTGCCTTAAACAATGCATTTTACACCGGTGTTCCAATTCTTCAGTAATAACATGACTGACTGATGAATGAAAAATATAGGGCAAAGTTCTTGTGTTTTTCATCGTAGTCCATGCAAACATTTTCTGCACAGTTGTCAAACTTGGGATTGCATCAAGACGTCCAGCATCATGAAATGTTCACTGCTCTTTTTTTTTTTTTTATTAGTTTCTTTTCCCTAGTGATTTTCGTACATGTCTTAGCAAAAGTGTTAACGTAAATGTTAAAGCACACATTTTCTTTTCGCATTGTTGCCTTTGTTTCTTTTCTGACAATTCCTTTTTTTTTTTTTTTTTTCAGTCATTATGCATTATGATCTTGAAGAGAGCAAGTGGAAGTTCTACATGTATTGTGGCAGACAAATTTTTGAAATCTCAAGTATTCATGGAAAAAGTATTTCAGACTTTTCAAGAGCTAGTCCCAGTGAGCTGACCATAAAGGGTAGTTTCAAAAAGAGAATAGGGTATCTTACATATAGTTGTTTTGTAATTGAACTGAGGATTGATGTTTGTTGAAAATTGACATGTAGAATAAGTGATATTTCTTTCAATGCTGATGGTGCCAGTCATTGCTTTTTGCATGTTTTTTCTTGTCGTTAGGTGTGTATATTTGTTTTAAACTGTTTATTGTTCATGTCTGCAAGAAGTTGTGCATCTTGCATTGAATGATTGTGTGTGCTTTTGTGGTTGTTAAATATCTGCAATCTGCATGTAATGATCAATGATACGTTGATGTCATGACGCGTTTTGTTCCATAGTGATGATTTATTTGAATGTGCTTGTGTACTCCATATTTATGCATATGTAAATTATGGGAAGTGGTGGATGGAACAGATCGAAAGGCAGTGATTTGCCTCAAGAGCGTAGCCTAGATTACACATGGAATGGGGAGAAGTTCAAGTGGGGTGTATTGTAATGGATGATATCTGGAAAAACTTTGAGAAGGAGAGGAGAGACTGCTGTTTCTGGTTTTTTGCAATTTGATTGAAACATGAACACATGAGAAAATTAGCATGAGCAGGTGAGTGGGTGTGAGTTTATACGGCAGTGAAAGGAGTTCAGTAAAGCATGGGCACAGTTTACTCAAACTGCTCATGGACTTTAACAAACAGTTGGCCCTTCTGCCCCAAGTACTTTCAATAATCATCTGTATGTCATTGTTTTTGAGTGCTGGCTTCTTTTTTATCATTCTCATAAGTATCTTTTTTTAATCCTAAATCTTATAATCCAGTGACTGGCCCATGAAAAGCGTGTAAATTCCTCATTTATTTAACTTTTTTTTGACGCAGGCCTTTTTTTTTTAATATTTGTCTGTCTTTACTGTCGTCTACTGTGTTTCTGCTTTTGTGTCCCTTTCTTCTTTGTCATAGACAGTCTTACACTTCTTCTTCTGGTCACAATGCATGACTTGCCACCTCTTTTCCTGTAATCTGGTGGATAGGTATTGAGGCTGTTCACACTCTACAGTAGAGTGGAGTCTAGCTGTAGTTTTGTGGTGTCTATTAGCCCATATAGCTGTATTCATGTACTTTTTTTGTTGTGTTCAAATTTAAATGTTTTACTCTTTTGTAAACGGGTTGAAATATCAAGCGTAAGGGCTGACACCCTCGGCGTAGTGTAGTTTTTATCCATATTTAGAATTTGAATACTTCATCTACCATATTGTTTATTGTTTGTGTAATAATATGTAGATGTTGTGTCTCTCTAGGTTTCTTTTGTCCTTCTCCCTTGTTGGTAGCCCACAGAAGTCTACTCCAGCTTCCGAGTTGATCTTTCTCAAGGTGTTGTTCATCTTGGTGTCCAGCGCGGTCGGTCAGTTTTTGGCCACACCCTGGTCCACTCTGCAGCATGTCTCAGACTACCCTGAGGGATGTATGTGTGTGGGAAGTAGGGTGGAAGCAACATGTCTAGGCATCTCTTCAGATTTTTCTCTTTTCCACTAATTTCAGTTGCTCAGTCCCACCACTGGTTTCAAACTTCAACTTCGGTCTTTTGTTCATGGTAAATGGATCTCCATTCTGGTCCAGACTCATTCAACTATCGTTTTGAAATAGAGATTTAATGACCTGTGGAAGTGATTTTGTGTTTTATGCATAAGGATGTTTACATTTTTCTTCTCATTTGCTCTCATATATTTTGGGGTTTTATTACTCCCATTGCTATTTTTATATCTGTTGGTTTGTCTGTCTATCTGTCTATCTCTGTAGGCCCTATTCACCCATATGTCCTGTAAATTTTATGTTTGCATATTCTTCTTTGTCTGTCCAGTGTATCCAAGGACCTCATTGTTTTCCCTTTTTTGTCTGCATATATTACCTATCATTTCTTTTATAATTTGCACCTGTAGTGTATGTATAAAGGCCTTATTTTTGCCGTTGAATATTACATGTTAGAGGAGGTTTCTTTTTATCTGTAATGTATATCAAAGGGCTTTTTTTCTGTCTTCTTCATCTGCCCTTATTCACCATTTGTTCTGTTTGTCTTTGGCTGTAGTTCCCCTCAGTAGCTGCCACAGAATCTCATATGATATACATTGTGACATTGTTTGATTCACTCTGCCGAATTAGGCCTCACCATCTCCATGTTGACTATCCCTTGATCCTCCTTCCCCCCCCCCCCCCCCCCCCCCCCCCCCCCTCCTTATTGTTTCCAAGAGCTGAGGTGAAGGCTATCTGGTGATGGTCTCAGTCAGGGCGTGACCTTGGCTTCCTTGCCAGTGTGTTTACCCAGTGCAGTAAATTTTCTTCCTCAAAGCTCAGTTAGATCAGTTGCTGTCCAGTTATGAAAGTTATGAAAGTGTTCATCTTTGAGAGTGAAAGATTTTCTTTGAATAGAGTGAAAGATTTTCTTGTAGGGAGCTAGGGCATTTCTTTCTGTGGAAAAGTAGTTGAGATGGTGCTGATCTGAGGATCCTACCATTTGCAGTGCCTGTAAGGGCCACATATTACAGTATAACAACAATAGGTAGTTGCATGCTTTTTCATTTTTAGTTTTTCTGTTGTCAGTCAGTCATCCCTGGTGAAGTGTCGCTGCAAGCAGATAGTTGTGTACGAAGATGGAGTGAGGCAGTTTTGCTGTGCATTCTGACTCCTGTTGTTATCGGTCTCTTTTGTTCTCTGTCACTTTTTGTTATGGAATTTTTATGTTCATTCCTGTTAATGATCCATTCATGTTTTTGAAAAAAAAAAAAAAAGGGTGTTGATGTGGTATAGAATGAAAATTACCAATTCCATGAATGTGTCCAGAGCCAGAATGTAGACTTTTGAATAAGGAGTTGTATGAAAACCAGCCAAAAAAGAAAAAAAAAGTGTTGTTGTATAGAGTGACTATGCAGTACTTGCAAGGACCTTGAGTGGTTGTTTCAGACTTTTGATTGGTGCACACCCCATGTGTAGAGAATGCACCATGTATACTGAAAAGAATCCAAGGCAACGCATGTGCACTCATTCAGTTTCATTCAACAAAGAGATTATGACTTGTAAGCGTACTGGATGTAACTTCACTGGAAAATGTTACAGAATTTCAAGCTTCACAGTATGCTCGGAAAGATATGACACAATTCAGTGTCTGCATGTTAGTCAGAGGTCCATACTGCTATGCCCATCAAACATTACAGCAAGCTTATGCTTTCCATTTCAAATGTTTCATAGTCCAAATGAAAATCGTCCAGTCTATGAGTGGGTGATGCCAACTCGTGTGTCAAGGCTGCATGGAGAAGTAGGCTAAACAGAATTCTATCAAAGTCTTGTCAAATATGCAAAGAACAAGATTTTGTGTATGTATGTGTGTGTGTTTTAGATGGAATGGCACCTTTCCAGACTTTTTCTGGCTGTTGCAGTACAAAGAGATTACCATTTTATAGTCAGCATGTTAGTTTCCACTGCACCATACTGCAAACAGTTTTTTTCACTTATAGAAGACTGCGTGATGTTTGAATGGTCTTGAGCTGTGTGTGTGGAACCTCTCATCTGTAGGCTCCTGACTGTATTTTGCAGGTTGGTTGTTCACAGAATTATCATATTGTCCTCAGTTGTACCCTGGTTTGCTTTAAGTTCCACTGAATGTATGCAGCAGCTTTGTTGTTGAGGGGAATTTGCCTTTGAGTTTTTTCCTTCACATTTTCCAGCTGTGATTCATGATGCATTACCATGTATTAGTTTTTGTCTGATCAATAAGAAGAATGCAGCGAGGATTCACCAGTTGTGATTCTTACATTGTCCTATCATTTGGAAACAATCAGAATGTTGTCATGTACTAATAACGTGTGCTCTGACCCTTATGGAGTATCGGCTCTGTATCATAGAGTACAGTTATCATGGGGTGCATTTCACAGAAATACTTTAACACAAATAAACTTGCTCTAGATTTTCAGCTGGTCTTCCTGTACGGATGCGTGTAAATGCTGGCAGGCATGGAGAAGCAGAGGTGTGTGTGTGTGTGTGTGTGTGTGTGTGTGTACTTTTATTTATATCAATAATTTGGCCTCCATCATTTACAGAAGCTTGAGAAGACGTGTGAACATTTACATTGAAATGAGAAGCAGAAAACTTTGTGAGCGATCCAAACCAGACACGATTATTTCAGAATACCTGTTCACATCATTATCAGCTGCACAAGACATGGTAGGCTTGAAGCCTCAACACCATGATCAAGGCCCGCAGTTCTTTGTTCAATTAATAATCATTTAACTGATAGGTCATACTCCACCAAGATCCTTGACTGGCACCAAGATCTGTTGGGCTCTGCTTTGGGCCACATTCTTTTTTCCAATAAGTCAATTAAAATAGGTGCAGTAGATTTTTCGTAATCTTGCTGACAGTTTATAAACCAGCAAACACAAGTAGAAACGTAAACTCTTTGGCAGAAGAAACAATAAATCATTTAGTTATTTTGTTTCGTTCCATTTGTTTTGTGTGTGTGTACTTGTACACACTTGTTTCTTTGTAGTCGTCGTCATTTACCAAGTGTGATCTGTACTGCAGTGAGTGAAACAATGCAGCTCTGTTCATATTACAATGACCTGTTGAGTTTGCTCAGCCCACAGACTGAAAAAACGGAAGTATGTATTACAGTTGTTTTAGCACAGAACAAGGTCTGATGAAGAAAAAGTCACATTGTCGAAAGTCCTATTAAGAGATACTCGTCTGGATGTGATCGAGTACTTGCAAGAGATAAACAGTTTTCATCTGATGTAAGATTTTATGGTAGGAAGATTTTAAGCTTTTGTTATATTTGGAAAAAAAAAAAAAATCTGAATGTTGGTGTGTGTATTTGTGTGTGTTTGCGTGTATAACTATGTAAGGACAGCCCATAAATCTCCTCCATGCCCCTTGCCGTTATCTTGGCTAAAACAAGTTGAACTGAGAGTTGAAGTTGAATCATTGCTGAGGTTCAAATGACAACCATTTTGAAACTTATTTTTGAAAGATCGGATTTTTGTTTTTACCCACGTGAGTTTGTAATATGAGATTTGTTCAGCAGTGGTTAGATTTAATAAATGATTCACAAGATTGAGCACATAAAGTACCAACAGGTTTATTGATAGGATGTTACAATTTTAATCACCTTAAAGATCATCATGTGCTTGTAGCAATCAAAACGGGCTTGTGTTACCTGCTTTTTGGATCACAATTCATTGATGGAAACTAGATAGAAAAATTGTCAAGGTTACGTTGACAAGAAGTGCAAGAAAAATCTCAGCCAATGAATGATTTTGCTTTTGTATATATTGAACAGTTTCACTGTTCTGTTACCATAAAACTTAGTGAATGCTGTGGTGGACCCTTGGACCAGCATTGAATCCCTGTAACTGTCAGAACCAGACCAATTTTACTATGTTTAGATTGCCCGCCCAACACATGCTCTTCAACGATGTTCACTCTCCACAGTACCCTTAATGAATGGTCTTGCACAGAGTCCTGAAGACATACTTCCTCATCCTGAGAATTTGTCGCCTTAGATAACTGCGTTAAGTTCTGTTCTGTCAATGTTGACTTGCTGTCCGATGTATTAAGTACTCTGTGTCCTTTATGATTAGTTTGATGAGTCTCAGGAATAGGGTAGCACAGCTCTAGTACCATGAGAATTGGAAAGCGTTCAAAACAGAGACTGCTGTACAAACTAAACTAGAAATATTAAAGACTTGTGGGTTGTGTACAGACGTATCACTGTAACTTGACAACTCGACATGATAATGATGCGTTCAGAGAAGACTTCAACACAAATACTGCAATATCTGAACAACTACAATGCTTGCACCATCCAAACAATTGACCATAAAAGATAACAGTACACTTTCTTGAACCACCAAAATAACTTGAATATTTAGATGGGCAGATATTTAAGCCACCGACTCTTCAAAATGTTGAAGCATTCAGTTGGATACTGATATTTACAGACGTTTCCGAAATGACTGAAGCATTCAGCTGGACACTGATACTTAACAACCCATATACTTTTCCAAAATGGCTAAAGCATTTAGTCGGACAGTGATGTTTAACAACACACTGACTTCTCCCAAATGACAGGAGTATTCAAGTGGGCACTTACGTTTAACAACACAACTGGTGTTTCTTAATTATTGTGTCATTCAGATGGGCTCTGATATTTTATTACAACCTGCTGTCCTTTCCAAAATGACTTAAAACATTCAGGTGGACACTGATGTTTAACAACTGAAGAACGTTTCCAAAATGATCGAAGCATTCATGTGGGTATTCATATTTAACAACACACCAACGTTTCCAAAACGATCGAAGCATTCATGTGGGTATTTATATTTAACAATACACCAACGTTTCCAAAATGATCGAAGCATTCATGTGGGTATTTAGATTTAACAACACACCAACGTTTCCAAAATGATCGAAGCATTTATGTGGGTATTTGATATTCGACAACGCACTAACGTTTCCGAAATGATGAAAACATGCATATTTGTATTTATATTTAACAACACACTAACGTTTCCAAAATGATTAAAACATTCATGTTGGTATTGATATTCAACGATACAATGACGTTTCCAAAACGACTGAAGCATTCTGGTGGACACTATTTTACAACCAGCTGACTTCCAAAATGATCCAAGCGTTCAGTCGCACAGGGATACTTACACTGACATTCCTAAAATGACCAAAGCATTCAGTGGGACCTTAATATTTTTAACAACACACAAGACGTTTTCCAGAATGACTTAAGCGTACAGTCGGACATTGATATTTAACCCACCAATTTTTTTTCCAAAATGACTGAAATATTAAGCTGGATAGTGATATCAACCTACTGACGTTTCCCAAATAACCGAATCATTCAGGTGGTATTGATATCCAATGACTTTCTGACTTTTCCAAAATGACTGAAGCATTCAGTTGGACACTGATATTGTAACAACCCATTGACGTGTTTCAAAAGACTGAATCATTCAGTCGGACAGTGATGTAAAAACTCAACAACGCACTAAATATCCACAATGACTGAAGAATTCTGGTGCACTGATATTTTTACAACCTGCTGATTTTTTTTCAAAATGGCTGAAGCATACAGGTGGACACTAATCTGTAACAACACACAGAGTTTTCCAAATGGTTGACCATGCAGGTAGGTACCAATAACCAATAAGACCCTGACCTCCCCAGAATAATCAAAGCATTCAAGTGGGCACTAGGCACATGCCTCATTTCAGAAGCCCACTGACTTCTCAGGTAGGCAATGAAGAGAGGGGTCAGAGTATACTCAAGTCATAAATGAAATGATCGGAGCCCTAACGTCACTTATAGCCTTCAGGAGAATGGACAGACATCAACAAAATGCTGACACCTGCAGAATGTCTGTAGCGCTTAACAGGAGCGCTGGACAGACATATCTGGCACTACTACTCTGACAACGACATTGAACCGTTAGAAACGGATTCAACTAATACTCCTTCGGAATGAACAAAATAGTATTCTCGTGGTACAAAGGTCTATGACAATATCGGCGATAATGACCTAAGCGTTCTAATGGAAATCAAAAAGGGATGTCTAATACTACGGTGTTGCTGTTTGTTAATAAAATGAACGAAAGGCAGACATATCCAATTCTACTGCAAAGACTGAACAAAATGCATGCGTGTTCTGCTTTTCTAACAGAAACGTCTGTACTCTTTCTTTTGTCTTCTTTTTTCTTTTTTTTCTTTCTTTCTTTCCCCCCCCCCCCCCCCCCCCCCCCCCTTTTTTTTTTTTTTTTTTTTTTTTTTTTTTTTAGCTACACCCCCACTCCCTTCCTTCAGTTTTTTTTTTTTTTTTAAATTTTCATTAAAAAAAAAGAAAAAAGTAAGCTTATATGCGGTTGCTGCAAGCCGCCAAAGAAGAGCATATGACCATCAGCAGTGCCACTGCCTGCAGTGCCGCACGCAATATACCAGCCTCAGACCCGGCCCCCATTTCTTCCCCATGACCGTGAGGGCCTGGAATGAGCCGCCTGGGGAGGCTGCCAGAGCCAGCACTCTTGACGTTTCCCAGTCAACAGTGGAGAAAATAATTGTGCAGACATCGCCCCCCCCCCCCCCCCCCTCCCTCCCCCCCACCGTACACCCGAACCCTCCTCCACCCCTTCTCGTGTGTGTGTGAGTGTGTGTGTGTGTGTGTGTGTGTGTGTGTGTGCCTGCGTGCGTGCGTGCGTGCGTGTGTGTGTGTGTGTGTAATTGATTAAATCAAAGTTTGGGTTTTGGAGCACGATTCGACAGCATGATGGGGCTCGCTAAACAGCCTGGGCTGGTCGGGTTATGGCCTTTGTGTGTGTGTGTGTGTGTGTATGTGTGTGTGTGTGTGTGTGTGTGTGTGTTGCTTCCTTCCTCGGGTCCCAGCCTGAAAAGTAGGCCTACTTATACAACCCGTTTGATGATTGCGGGTTCTTAACAGAAGTATCGCTGCGTGTGTATGTCTGTGTGTGAGTGTGTAAGTTGAGTGTATGTGAGGGTATGAGTGAGTGTTCGTATTGAGATGCGTGTATTTGTGTATTTATGTAAGTGCGTACGTTTGTGTGTGTGCGCGCGGACACGCGCGCCCGTATGTGTGTGTGTATGTGCGTGAGTACGCAAGCGCGCGCTTGTGTGTGCGCTTGTGTGTGTATGTGTATGTGTGCGCGCGTATTTTTTGTGTTGTTAATTATACTTCTTTGCTTTGAATGAAAAACGTTGGTATTCTGTTCATAATGTTTTCTTAAATGTTATCAAAAGAAAGAAGAAAAAGTGTCTGATATATTATTCTTTCTGAACAGAAGATGCCTTGATCTTTGTACTTTAGATGGCTTGTAGACGAAATACGCCGCCTACTTACATGACGTATGTTTGTAGATGAACTAGATCATCCACCAACATTACGTAGCCAAAAGTGTTTTATGACGTTGAAAAAAAAAATGACGTGCTGTCCAGGAGAGAAAGGATTTCTGTTTATTTTCACATGATTTAGTTCTAGGTGTAATTTCAAATAACGTTTGGTAAGATTTAAATCAGTTTTAGAAAAGGCGGTAAAAAGAAAAAAAAAAAGAAAGAAAAAAAATCACCACCATTCTACTTATGACACGTGATCCTTTATTTTTCAATATTGTTGTTCTTGTTCTTGTTGTTGTTACCACCATTCTAGTCGTAACTATAGCGTTTTCTATTTAAAAAAAAAAAAGTAATTTGAAACATTGACATTATGGCGACCTACATAGTATTTATATGATTTTTATCACGGTTTTTTACTTTCCTTTTTTTTTTTTTTTTTTTTTATATTCTTTCCTTTTTCTTTTAACTGATTGGATATTGTCGCACACGTCTGATTTTCATAGGCTGTGTCGATGAAAAGACGTGTATCCATGAAAAACACCACGACAACACGCATACATCCAATCAGTTGAAATCAATAAAATAAGTTCGGCGTAACCGCGCCTAAGGCTTTGATCACGCCCTTTCATGGCGAAGCTGCCACACTGTTCAAGTCCATTGAGTGACGATGTCACCGTCACACTGCCCTCAGTGGCAAGAACGGCACTCTCTCCAGGCAACCGGCAGATCCAGAGGCTCTCTGGCTTTCGGAACGATTCTCTCTCCCACTCTTCTTCCACCTCAAGGCCAGCTCTTGCTCTGGACGGTGGAATATAGGAGGTCTCCAGTTGGAAACGGATCGAAACTCCGTCGGAAAGTTCCAGGCGGAAGAAGTAGGTTCGTGATCGTCTCTAGCTTCCAGAACGGTCGCTGGCTCGCGAGAGAGTTCCGACTCCTCGAGCATTTATCGACGGGCCGGACGTCGCAGAATACGTTCCATGTGGTAGTCGTCTGTCGTCGGGCGGATCGGAAAGACGTCGAAAGATTGATCCGGATCCAGAGATGTCTGCTTCCGTCCTGGAACGCAGGCGGTGAGGACGTGGACGTGCTAGGCGTAGAGGTCTGAAGATGGCGACCTGTGACGGATGGCAGAAGGCGAGGCTGGAGAGACGGGGTCGGGAGGATCTAGTACATGCCGGAGGGGTCCTCTGCCTTGACAGGACACTGTCGAGAAGGATCGCCTGCCCGTTGTCAGCAGGGTGAACGCAGCTGCGATGTGAAACGAAATATGTATTTCTTCCGACCCTCTTCAGGGTCACGGCTATTACTCCAAAGATTCGATTGACTATCCGAGTTCAGCAACGCCCCGTCCTGCCTCGCCCAATCGCTGGTCTAGACGTGCGTGCGTGCGTGTGTGTGTGTGTGAATACCGGCATCAACCAGTCCCGAAAGATAACCGACACCTGCAATGCAATGTAAGAAAATGAGTTCTCCCTTTTAATAGTTTTATTCTCTGAAATTCTAATGTGTAGATCCTTCATTCTGAGCTGACGACATTCTCAAGAATTCCCGCGCAGGGATGAATCACACCGACGGGACCGAAAAAAAATTCACTGATACGAACACACAATCATTCACCACCACCACCACCACCCCATCCCCTCCCCCCTCCCCGCCTGACGAGGCCAGCCACAAAACAAGGTTTTTTTTCTTGTTAACCAGTTTTTATTGCAAAAATCCACAATGAAAACCATCTAAACAAACCCAAAGGCAGGCACACACACAGACACACGCAAACTCGCATGCACATGCCACACACACACACACACACACACACACACACACACAGAGGACTTTGAGGGAGACATGGCAAACCAATGCCTGAGTTATGCAGTAATTCATCCAACGCTCTGTTCGGACACACGCGCAGACATACTACACACGTATACCCACGCACATCCGTAAGCTGTGGTCTCGATGGGGTAGGTATGAATCCAACAAAAATAATTCAGATCTGAAAGAAAAATTATCACGTTTTTCATCTTTACAACATATCCCCCCTTGACGCACTGTTTACATCAGTACAGCAACGAACTCAAGAACGAACAAACAAGCAAAAACCAACCACTATGAAGTAAAAATGGTACTGACTCGCTGAGTTGTTCTGCAATGACCTATGAACACCTCATCGTTCTTTTTATTATGGGGAGGGGGTGGTGGCCGGTGCACGTGGGGCTGGGGCTGGGAGATGGTGGGAGAGGATGGGAGGTTGAAATCACAGAACATCCCGTGGGGCAGTTCAAATCCACTGCCATGACCATAGACGTCATCTGAAAAAGGCAGTAGGACTTCCTTGATCTGTTGGTTCCTATCAATGAGATATATATATATATATATATATATATATATATATATATATATATATATATATAAGGTAGAGGATATGAAAATGTAGGTGGGGTGGGGCTGGTAGAACAATAGCGGAGAGAGGGAGGGAGTGGAGGGTGAGGAGGAGGGCATCAAAGTAAGACAGCTTTGCTGACATACGCGCAGAAACCAATTACCAGAGACGTGCGCTGCGTGAAGTCCATTAACCAAACGTAGCCGAGCAAACAAGCACCAAAAACAAACAATTAAACTAACCACGCTGTTTACACTCTCATGTTAGTACCTGTGACCCATTGTTAGAATCATCATTGTTTTCCCTGGTTTGTATTATTTCATTTTATTTCTGTTATGCAAAGGAATATCCATTAAATGTACTGCGCACATCAAAATCATTCAATCTGCACATAGAGCACACACAAGGATAGTTGCTCGAAATTAAACTCTCATTTTCGAAACGTTGTAAAGCTATCCTGCTTGGTCAATATGTTAAGAGAGAGAGAGAGAGAGAGAGAGAGAGAGAGAGATAGAGAGAGAGAGAGAGAGAGGGGGGGGGGGATCAACCCAAACGCCAACAAACAAAAAGCACTCGCCTGTCCCAGGTGCACGCTTTGAAAAACGGATCAAAATAAAGATTAAGGGATGGGTGTGGGGGGTGGTGGTGGTAGTGGTGCTGTATTTGTACTAGTCTAGTATCCGTTATGTTACGGAGATGTGAATCGCGCCAGACTGTTGTTTTTCTCTACTTGTTTAATTGATGTTCGTTTCATCAGAGATGCTTACAAGCTCAATGAACGGATCCCTTTCGATTTACATACTTTAATCTCTGTCTGTCTGTCTGTCTGTCTGTCTGTCTGTCTGTCTGTCTCTCTCTCTCTCTCTCTCTCTCTCTCTCTCTCTCTCTCTCTCTCTCTCTCTCTCTCTCTCTCTCTCTCTCCTCAGGGGTCACATTCGCGGCGTTCAATACTGTGAATCTTTGAATAGAGAAGGAATTGTCTCCCTTCAGCAGGTCTGAACGTCAGTGACTGAGCATCCAGACATGGTTCAAACCGCCAGGACTTGCATAGTCATTGCTCTTCCTGGCGGAACATTTGACTGTTATTGTTACCTATGCGACCATCTTCGCTCCCAAAAATAAACTCTGCGCGTTGAAAGATAAATAAACGAATAAAGGAACAAACTATATTGAAGTCGTTCTTTATGATGTGGACGAAACAACCCATATTTCATTATAAGCAAACCCCATAAAAGGAGTATGTGTGTGTATCTTCTCACTCTACATAGAAACGAATACTCATCAATTTTTCTGTAACGGCAGTGTGGGTGTGTGCACAAGAAATCCACAAGAAGCGAATATCCACTCTGTTCTATTTCATATCTCATGAGTGCGAGAACACCCAGATATTAAAGCACGCCAGTATTGCATTATTTTATTATTTTTTTTCCCCCGCCTCATACAGAAAAGGCTACGTTGATATTGTACGGCAGTGTAGACAGAGTTTACACTGGCTTAAGTGGTAGCATCATCGTCTGCTCTTTTCTGAAACACGTACTTAAACAGTCCGCGCACGCGCGCGCGCGCGCGCGCGCGCGCACACACGCACACACACACTTAACTCAATTGAAAACAACAACAATAACCATCAACGTCAACAGCAGCCGCAGCAGTAGCAGTGGCAGCAGTAGCATCGCAGAACCCTGTTTAGGCTTATTTAGACCTATAGCACGTCGCTACTATAACACATATTGTCTACCTGTCGATTGTGAACGAATCATTTGTTTACCCTAATGGTTAATAATCACGTCCTCACAACAACCGTACAAGGGTACGGGTGAGTTTGGGAGCAAGGGGGATGGGAAAGGGGGAGAATGAGGAAGACTTGCAGAAATGGGTGGGATAAGAGAGGGTGTGTGTATAAGGGGTGGGGGTGTGAATGAGTAGATGGCTTTACATAACGACAAAGAATCTTGTCCATTGGATGAATCCATTAAAATGAAAATACCTGTCAAAAAAAGAAATGCAGCATCGACGAATACAAAACACGTGACAGCACAAATATAACAAAGGTTACAAATCAACACACACACACACACACACACACACACACACACACACACACACACACAATCCCAAACGAACATCACACACACACACACGCACGCACGCATGCGCGCGGGCACGCACGCACGCACACCCACACACCCACACCCACATACACACACACACACACGCACGCACACACACACACACACATGCTCGTACTCCCGAATGCAGCATCGATTAATTCAAACGCTTAAAACAAGAATATAACCATAGCGAATTTCACACACACACACACACAGAGGGAGAGGGAGAGGGAGAGAGAGCACGTGCACACCAGAGCGGTCCCACATGAATGCAAGCTTCTACATTCACCTCATACCTTTCTTTCTCTCTTTCTTTCTCACCCTCACCTCACTCACTCCCAACCCACCCCACCCCTCACTCACACAGCCACACACGTGCGCGCACGCGCGCGCGAAAAGCGAGCGCTAGCTCAGAGTCGCACGTGTAAGGCAGGACTCAAAGATATCCGATATCAGAGATACAGATGTGGGGGGTAAGTGTCTTCTCCTTTCGCTATTACACATATTGAAGGCATTT